>PVKE010006953.1:0-52417 GCA_004027555.1 Craseonycteris thonglongyai | reverse complement strand
TGCAGATTTTTCTTCCACAGCGAGTTATTGTTACAATTATACTTCTGATCATTATTTCTGTTCCATTTGTTCTCATTTCTTCCTCAGTAGCACATATAATTCATTGGTTTTATCTATAGTCCCCTTTGTTTATCATTATTTTACTTTCATCTATATTTCATTTTTCTTAGATTCTTCAGAAACACTTTTATTTTGTCATTCATTCACTTCTCTGCAGTGTTGAGTCCCTTTATCATGGACTTGCCCTTTAGGGAACTTAATTCTGATGCTCCATTCTAGGTACTTTTTATTCTTTTTACATCTGTATTGGAATCCCATTGTATTTCTATACCCTGAATCACTCAGCTCATTGTCTTTTCATCTCATTATTAATCTCATATTTCACAGTAGCCTCATCTTGGATTTGTCTTATAGTTGTGCATAGTAGATACTTTCCAATAATTCATATATTTTCCAAGGGAAAAAAAAAAACTTTTGAAAGTGCACAATTTGTTGTCAATATTTAGAAAAATTCTCCCTCTTATACGGCAAAACTGTTTTCTCTCCTTTTCTCTGCTGTTGCTAATAATTGATTCATCTTAAATGAGGATAGTAGGATTGATATTTTCCAACAGAGAGCATGTGAATTCTTTTTTATACACATTATTGTTCAACAGGAGGGCATGGGCTGAATCCTTCTTCTCAACTTCTAATTATAGATGGATATACACCCTCAACAAGTTCCCGTAAGTGCAGCACTGATATAACATGGCTTTAGTGGCTAAGGAGAAACTTTTTTCTGTTCACATTAACAGGTTTTCTCTGTGGAGAAATGAATATATTCCTATATGACAAAATGTAATTTGTACTTCTTTGACCAAAAAGAATATAGAAAAACATCAATTGACAAAGTAAACTGTATCCAGGATACTCTCAGATGTCACCTCTAATGTGAACTTCTTTTTATTCTGACAAACAGAAGAAAAAGAGCACTCTATTTGTCTCATAGGCTTTCTTGGTTGATGCTTTAGTCAAACTCTTGGAGCTGTAGTGCTAAATGGATGGAGGGATAAAGGTACCTGTGATGATTGGGAAGTTGTGAGAAGTGGCAGAATCAGTGTGGAATGAGGGGTTACAAGAGTGGATTGTTCTCAGAGAAAGTCTCCCAGAGAGTATGAAGGAAATATAGTTTCTTAATTGATAAACTCTGAGAGTCTCTAGTCCTGAATCTTAAGACAGTTGGGCTCAATGTAATTCTAACAGTCTTCATGTTTGACTCTGTTAATCTAGTTTATAAATAAAAGTGTCCATTGATCACTAATAATTTCTCAATATGATTCCTCTGTGAAAACATAACTCATTCTTACAATTCAGTGCTGTTATGATTTTTGTGACTTTTTTGAATCTTCATAGCTATTCATATTAACAGTTAATTGCAATTTTTCTTATGAAAGGAATAGTATGCATAAAAATTTTAATAGGCTTCTAATTCTAGCAATATGTCAGAATAATCTGAGAAAAGCTGCTGTTACAAAATATAAATGCATTCTCAATAAAGTTTACCAAATATATATTTTGAATGACTACTTGAGCATTCAAAAGACTAAGAAAATAGAGTCAAGAGTAAAGATAGGGGAAGCCAGGAAGGCTCAGTGGGTTAAGCACTCACTTTGCAGCCCAGGAAACTGAGGATCGAATCCCAGCCCTGGCTCGTGTGGACCCATATGCTGAACTGGGGAGTGCCCCCAGTTCAATTATCACTGGGATGAGACCCTGGCCCAGTTCCTGCCCTGTGCAGCCCTGCACAGGGAATGAAACTATGTGGAAAAACCAATGATGTACAACTGTGGAGGCTGTTCTGGGCCCTCCCCCTTCTCTCTGTCTCTGTCTCTGTATCTCTCTCTCTCTCTCTCTCTCTGTCAAAAACAATAAAAAATAAACCTTAAAAAGAAAAAGAGTAAAGATAAACACTGAAACCATATTGGTTTAATCTGAACTTACTCTTAACCATTCTAGGAAGTTTCCAGTTTGATAACTAAGGGGTTGGGATTTCTCACACATTCTTAGGGAGACAGGATAAGACCTTGCTTGAGTATATAAAGGTAATGGAAATAAAGAAAAACCCTGAGACACTAGGAATTAATCTACAATTTCCAGCAGAGCAAGGCTTTTCAATATTTCTGTAGACTCTAGGTAAAAAAAAAAGAAAATCTTACCAATGAATTTGTAACTAAAGGTCTGAACCTCAACTGTGCTTTGGTTTTAAATTTATACTATGTGGGCCGGAAACAACAATTAGGGTAAAAATATATCAGAGGTCAAGAAGCTCCTGATGGAAGCAAATGTAAAGTTGTTTTAAAAGAAAGCAAAGTCAATTCAATTCTTACAGAGAAATTTTAATTTAAGATGAGTTCAGGGATTTCTGCTTACAGTAATGGAGAACTGTGCTAACCAGACTAATCCTCTGACTCAGAACAAATAGAAAACTGGGATAAATATATAGGTTTTGACACAGACCTAGACTGATATTGCTATAGGTATATCTGCATGAAGACACAGAAAGATGCCAAGATGGTGAAGAAATACTGGATCAAGATTTAGCGATCCAGAGACACGAACACAACATTTGGGTCTGCTTTTACATTGGATATATTTTGAAGGGTACTAATAATCTGAAAAGTTGGGAACCAATTTTGAAAATTCCATATTTTTAGGGATCAGATGTTGAAGTCAAGGACCTGCTAGTGGTATATGCTAACAAACACATTTTCTGTGAATCATATCAGAGAGGCTGCACCCTAGGCATAAGGGTAAACCAGAAATATAAATGATCTAATAGACACTGTAACTCAACTTTAGATCATCTCAGTACTGAGTTGGACTGTAATTTCCTCAGAATGATTATTCCCAAGCACTCAGCAAATGCGAAGCAAATTCTCTGTGGAGGAAAGTAACATTTTCTGGGCATAAAATTATTTTTATAAAATTTACATATAATATCCACCACTCAATCAAAACTAACCAGACACTTCAAGAGATAAGACAATATGATTCTAAATCATAATAAGTAATAGATAATTGAAAGAGAACCATAGGGGATCCAGATAATTGAGTTGTCAGAAAAAGACATTAAAGTAATAAGCAGATAATTGGAAAGTATAATAACCAAATAGAAATTTTATAACTGTGAAATACAATAACCAAAATTAAGAAAATGGAGAACATGGTATCTTTAATGTGGACAGACCCTTGACCTTCTCCAACACATGCCTTCTTAGATTGGGACATATTCTAAGGCAGTGGATATTCTGTTTTTATTTTTATGCAGGAATGTTCTATAAATTGACCTTTTTTTTCTCTTATTATTTAAAAAATATGATACAATGGTCTCATTTGTAATTTAATATATAGATTTATCAACTTTACTATGTGTGTGTATACATATATATCATAACTAACATATATTTCTATAACTAATGAATATATATTTTTATACCTAATGTATGTATTTTTTCTATACCTAATGTGTATATATTTTCTGTATTTCCCATCCTTTGATTGTGTCAGTTGGTATTTAAATAAGGTTTTTATTAAACCTCAAACTGAATCAATCAGTGACAAGTATTTTAATAAAAAGTTAGAAGGAAAAGTAGGTGCTGATTATACCGTATTTTCCGGCATATAAGACGACCGGGCGTATAAGATGACCCCCTAATTTTACAGTTAAAACATGGGTTTAGGCCTATATTTGTTGTATAAGACTACAGCCTCAGAAGTGGGGGGTAGTCTTATACAGCAAATATAGGCCTAAACCCATGTTTTAACTGTAAAATTAGGGGGTCGTCTTATACGCCGGAAAATACGGGTATGTTCCTTTTAAACTTGAATTTTATTGCTTGAGAGATATATATTTTTGATAACTCATTCTGTCATCTAAATTTTAATGATTGTTTTCTTTTTTGTATGTGCCAGTAATGCATTTCTATATACAGAACTTTCAGTGATAACAAGAAAATATTCTTTCTCTCAAGGGGCATGCACTAAAGAGGAGAGAATTAAATAAATAAATATGCTTCTTTGTAAAATAATTAAGGCAAAGAAACTATCAATAGCCTCAGAAACATATATAGGAAGTTTAAAATGCGTTACTTTCTCAAATGTAGGATCTAGTGGTGTAGTCATCTCTTTACCTGAGTCCCTGTTAAACACCATGTGTATTGATTTTGTCCATAAAAGTGGGCATTTATTTTTGTTCATCTTTCTAGATTTTTCCAGGCTATTTCCACGTTCTTCTCCCACTCCATTCCACCATTCTGATTTTCTTTTTTATAAAAACTTTCTAAATTATAAATTCTGCCACATTATTTCCCTGTTAAAAAACTTTATGTAATTCCTGTGTTTTATTGTTGGTATGTGATTAAGAAGATTAACAATTTAATAAAGTCATGTATCTACCTAGTAGTCTCACTCCCTAGAATAACTCCCCAGACATCTAATACACAATAGTCACTTGCTATATTTTCTTAGTTTGGGTGTTTGTAATCCTTATAGTAGGCATTTCTGGGAATACAATATTATTAAAAAAGTTATGCTTTCCCTGAAAAATTTTCTGATACAGTATATGGAGTTGGTTTATGATGAACATTTTAGTAACACATACATTTAAAGCTATGGCAATTTATGTCAGCTCAAGGAATAGCCTCCCATTTAGGATATTGTAGATTATATGGTGGCACTATGTTGAACATGCCCTAGTAAATAGACATTGGGTGGTGATGTCACTGGCTTTGAGCAAGCAAGTTCAGGTTGATATGTAAATCTGATGAAATTGAGTGGACTAGGGTTTGTGATTTGTGGGAAGCCCGCATGGAGCCTGAACGGAAAGGTTAAGGGGGACCTCGATTGGCAAAGCCTTGGTTCCCTGGGCCTAAGGAGAGGGACCGGCCCAGGGCTTTGATGGCAAAGCCTCAGCCCCCCTTTTATCTCCTTCGGAGGGGTAGTTGGGTGATTAGATACAGAAAAATCTGTTTAGCAGCTTCGAATAAAGGCAAGGCAAGGCAAGGTCTCTGGCCTCCCCTCACCTCCCCTTGTGATTATCTATAGAAAAGAATGTGTACTTGCAACTTTGAATGAAGGTCAGACCAGTTGATTGATTATTAGGCCTGGGGTTAAAAAGATATGTATGGGGAAGGGTCTGCTTGTTCCTGTTATGCTAATGAATAACCCACCCTGTACTTAACCCACAATGTCTCTTAATCTCTTCCCTATTCCTTGTAACGATGTTAACTTCTGCTATATAAAGCAAGCAATAAAGCCATTTGGGGCTGTCCTACTGAGGGCAGTCCAGGCCATTTGGTTTGTTTCAATTCCCACTGCTCGAACTCAGGGATTCCGTTCAGCCATGTAGGCTCCTGGTTACAGTGATTCAATTTAACCTTTGAGTTATTATGTCCATGGGATAGGGAAGAAATCTAATGAGAACTGCTAAAGTAGCTTTGTAGGTTATTAATAGCTAGAGCCTAATGTATCACAAAGGGTTTGTTCTAGACACTACTTTTTCTATAAAGGAATCCCAACTTCTTGCAAAATAATAAAATACCTTTTAGTGTATAAAATATAAGAAGTTTATAACACTGAGGTTTTCATCAAATAATCCTGAAATGCATGGTGAATCTAACCATGTACTAATTAAATTCTACATTTTATAGAATTGAACTAAACATATAGTCACTTAAAGCATATATGTGAGAAATAGAATTTACATGAGTATATTTCTCTCAAAATTGTAAAGCTATCTCCTGGTAGTTTCACTTTATAATAATTGCTTTTGTTATATGCTTATCATGCCAAAGAATAAACTACTGTGCTTGGTGCTGTCTAAATAAACATGAAACTATTCTAGAAGAGTTAACCCATGGGCTGTTTGAAGCAGAAGAGTAACTGTTTAATTGAAAGAAATTTTATTGCACCTTTTACAAAGAATTATGTGTGGTTCTTTCCATGGGCAGGGATCAAATCTCTTTCAATGGCTAAAAACCTGCTTGTTCTCAATCACTGAGAGATGAGTGTTAAAATCTCCAACTATGATTCTGGATTTCTGAATTTTATTTTTAAGTTGTATCATAATTTTGATATATATGTATTGAAGTTCTGTTATTACATGCATTCATATTTATAATTATTATATGTTCTTGATGAAATGATTATTTTATCACTACAAAAGCTGTAGAGACTAGAGGGCACCATTTAGTAGACTAGGAGACGCCATCTTATGACATGGGCCCCACCCTGAGAGACCTTCCGGAATCCCAGGAAAACAAAACCTAAGGAAAAAGAAACTGAAAATTTGTTCCCCTGGTCCCGCCCCCCTCCCATCAAATAATCTGCCCCATCCAATAAAACCAAGGGTCACCCTCGCTATCCAATCCGATGGCGACACAAAAAGCCTAACTTCCTGCCCGTAGTTTCTCCCTTTAAAACACCCCGCCCAACGGGACTCGGGGCCGTTCTCTCCTAGTTGCACTGGGAGACAGACGGACCGGGCTCGAGCTTGTATCAATAAAACCTCTCTTTGTACTTGCATCGGAGTTGGTCTCTTGGTTGCCGTTGGGATCATGATCTGGGAGCACAACATTTGGGGGCTCGTCCGGGATCCCCACGGCCCCCAAGACCACCACCCGGAGAGGTTTATAGCACCGGTGAGTCTCTGAAAACCTGTATCTGTTTGGGCGGTCAATAATGGGCAGGGTGGATGCACCCGACGATCCCCGGCCGCGGGGGACCGGAAGATGTTCCGTGTCCTCCCTCTGGAGGGAAATCCTTAGGGATCCCCTCATCTGAGATACAGGTCTGTTGTTTTATGTTGTCCATTCATCTGTGTGTTTTAGGTTGTCCATTCTTCTGGAGGACAACCCCGGCCGTTTCAGATCTGTTGTTTTATGTTGTCCGTTCGTCTGGAGGACAACCCCGGACGTTACAGGTCTGTTGTTTTATGTTGTCCGTTCGTCTGTGTGTCTCTTAAATTCTATTACTGTCATCTCTCCGGACGCTTAAACTCTTTTCTGACTGACAAAACGACATGGGACAGACAACTTACTCTCCCCTAGACCTCATTCACGGACATTTCTCTGATGTCCGGAAGCGGGCCCACGACCTCTCGGTTAAGGTCCGAAAAGGAAAACTAACAACCTTTTGTTCCTCAGAATGGCCATCATTTGGCATAGGCTGGCCACCAGAGGGAACCTTCGACTGTTCTCTCATCATGGCTATCGAAGACGACATTTACCGGCCTCAGGGAGGCCACCCATACCAGGTTCCATACATCCATCTCTGGAAGGACCTGGTTGAGAACTCCCTCCTTGGTTAAAACCCTTCCTTCCAACCCAGGAACCCACAAAGCTGGCGGATATCCTGGCGATCAAGAAGAATGTGCCCGGCCCCACTGGGGCCCCCACTGCAACAGCAGCCCTGATTGATGCTGCCTTCCCTGTGATCCGCCCAGAATGGGACTTCAATACACCGGAAGGTAAGGAGAGGCTCTGGGTCTACCGCCAGGCTCTATCGGCAGGTCTCAAGGCGGCTGCTAGATGGCCAACCAATTAGGCTAAGGTCTATGATTTGAGACAGGGAACTGAAGAAAGCCCAGCAGCTTTCTTAGAGAGGCTCATGGATACGTTCCAGCAATATACACATGTTGATCTGGCTAAACCGGAGCATCTAGGAACAATTGCTCTAGCATATATCAATCTATCGGCCCCTGACATTAAAAAGAAATTACAAAAGACAGAGAGATTAGGCGAGACACGATTAAGAGGTTTAGTTGAGATAGCTGAGAAGTTATACCATAATAGAGACTCAGCAGAAGACAGGCAGATTAAGGCAGAAAGAAGACAAAACCGAGATTTGGCCCGAATCATGTGGGCCGCCACCGCCGAACCAGGAGAACATCAAAGACAACTGGAACATATGGCCGGTACCGGAGGGAAATGTGAGCACGGACCAGGTAAGTCGCCCCTTGGAAAGAACCAATGCGCTTATTGCAGAGAAGAGGGACACTGGGCTTGAAATTGCCCTATGAAAAAACCCCAGGCTAAAATCCTGGTAGAAGAGGATGATTAGGGGGGGTCAGGGTTCGAACCCCCTCCCTGAACCTAGGGTGACTTTGGAAATGGAGGAAAGACCCACTTGGTTCCTGGTGGATACAGGAGCTCGACACTCCATATTGCTGGGAGCAGGGGGCCCACTATCCAATAAAACATCATGGCCCGTACTAAGTGGACTGCCTGCAAGTCGACTGGTGGCAAGGCCCTGCGGAAGCAGCTGGCCACCAAGGTGGCCCGCAAGAGCGCTCCAGCCATGGGCGGCATGAAGAAGCCACACCGTTACTGGCCGGGTACCATGGTGCTGCGCGAGATCCGGTGCTACCAGAAGTCCACCGAGTTGTTGATCCACAAGCTGCCGTTCCAGCGGCTGGTGCGTGAAATTGTGCAGGACTTCAAGACCGACCTGCGCTTCCAGAGCTCGGCCATGATGGCGCTGCAGGAGGCGAGCGAGGCGTCCCTGGTGGGGCTATTCGAGGACTTATCATGGATTCTCCAGCTACCCGGAGCCTCCAAAGATAACGCCCTACAGGAGGGACACGGCAACGGGGAGACAGACCCGGCGCCTATTGGGAACTGGACTTCACAGAATTGCCAAAGGGGACTTTCGGGTACAGGTATTTATTAGTTTTTATAGTTACCTTTTCAGGATGGGTAGAAGCCTACCCATTACGGAATGAGACAGCAGCCGTTGTGACCAGAAAGCTGCTGGAAGAACTTCTTCCCAGGTATGGCTTTCCCACTATGCTCGGATCTGACAACGACCCAGCATTAATCTCTAAGGTAACACAGGGGCTGGCTTCTGTTCTTGGGAAAAATTGGAAATTACATTGTACATATAGACCCCAGAGTTCAGGACAGGTAGAAAGAATGAATAGGACCCTAATGGAGACCTTAACAAAATTAGCCCAAGAGACTGGCGGGGACTGGGTATCTCTCCTCGCCTTTGCGCTGTTCCGGGTACGCAATTCCCCTTATAAACTGGGACGGACTCCTTATTGAAATAATGTTTGGGAGACCTCCTCCTATAATTCCTTCCTTGCCTCCTAAGCTTATAACTGACATGGAAATAGATGATAACCTGCATATTCGTTCCCTTCAAACCCTACAAACTGTCCACCAAGAGATCTGGAGTCGGCTCAAGGCATTATACAGTTCCCCAATGACGCCCGAACCCCACCAACATCGTCCTGGAGACTGTGTCCTGGTGCGAAGACACTGCACGAAGAACTTGGAACCCCGCTGGAAAGGACCATTTCTCGTCATCCTCACCACGCCAACCGCCATCAAGGTCGACGGAATAGCGGCTTGGTCCACCACACTCACGTCCGGCCTGCCAGCCTCGCAGCACTTCAGGACCATCTCCAGCAATGGAAAGCCTCCCAGGACCCTACAAATCCTTTGAGAATTCGCCTTCAAAAACTGTGAGACTGATATTGATAACTCTTCTTTGCTTCCCTATCGCCCCTGTTACCTCTAACATCCCAACCATCCCTTCTTGCCCAGCTGATTGCTACAAACAAAGCCAGTCAGCATTGGCTAGATAAGAGGACAACAGGGCACCAACTCTTTCTTTTACTTGGCACACATTTGTACATCATTCATGTTATACTAGTGCTAGGATGTGTTCATATGGCAGGCAGTCAACTGTATTGGACGGCCACTGCTAAACTAGGAAATTTAGGCACCATCCGATGTCCAGGGACCCCAGGGAAAAATGTCTGCTTCACACTTCAGACCCATTACGGGCTAAGTGACGAAGGGGGCATACAGGACCAGGCTAGGGAGGTAATCTTAACTCATACGTGAGAGATTAGGAGCTGTACAGCTGATGGTTCTACACCCTAGATATCAACACCTTGCCACTGCTGAAGCTCAGGATTGAGCTTCCTATGCACTAGAGAAGGGGGGAATGTAGAGACTACAGGGCGCCATTTAGTAGACTAGGAGACGCCATCTTATGACATGGGCCCCACCCTGAGAGACCTTCCGGAATCCCAGGAAAATGAAACCTGAGGAAAAAGAAACTGAAAATTTGTTCCCCTGGTCCCGCCCCCCTCCCATCAAATAATCTGCCCTATCCAATAAAACCAAGGGTCACCCTCGCTATCCAATCCAATGGCGACACAAAAAGTCTAACTTCCTGCTCGTAGTTTCTCCCTTTAAAACACCCCGCCCAACGGGACTCAGGGCCGTTCTCTTCTAGTTGTACTGGGAGGCAGACGGATCGGGCTCGAGCTTGTATCAATAAAACCTCTCTTTGTACTTGCATCGGAGTTGGTCTCTTGGTTGCCGTTGGGATCATGATCTGGGAGCACAACAAAGCTTCCTTTTTTACCATTGATAATACTTTAACTAGAAGTCAAATTCTAATATTAATGAAGCCACTCTTATTTTTATGATGAGTTTTTGCTTGTAGACTTTTTAAAAATTGTTTTTGACAGAGAGAGAGAGAGAGAGCGATACAGAAACAGAGACAGAGAAAGGGGGAGGGTCCAGAACAGTCTCCATAGTTGCACATCATTAGTTTTTCCACATAATTTCATTCCACAGGTGGGCACGGGGCTGCACAGGGCAGGAACTGAGAACCGAAATGGGGGATGCCATCCCGGCATCCCCTTGTAGACTTTTTAATATCTTTTAAATTTAACCTCTCTGTGTTGTTATTTTTAAAATGGGTGTTTTGCTTCGCAATTTCTTTCTGTTAATTGTAGTGCTTAGTCCATGTGCATTAATATATTTACTGCTGTGCTTAATTTCAAATGCATACTTTGCTATTCATTTTCTACTTTGTTCCCCTTTTTCCTCTGCTTTTATTTCTTTGGATAAATTTATTTTGTTTTGAATTTTATTTGATCTTCACTATTAATTAGTTCTCTTTATTTAACATTTTAGTCACTGTTCTAGGGTTTGTAATATAAATGTTTTCTTATCAATGTCTACTTTCAAATAAAATTATAGCACTTGATGTACTATAAGAATCTTGCAGTGATATACTTCTACTCCACATCCACTTTTTCTGTTGTGTATAAGAAACTTAACAATGTATTGTTAATATTCTTGCTGTAAGTAGTTAATTTCAGTATAACTATATAAATTGAGAAAAAATGTTTTCATATTTACCTAAATTTTTACTATTCACCAGTCTGCATTATTTTTTATAGGTCAATTTTTAACTAGTATCATTTGTTTTCTGGCTAAGTAATTTTCTTTAAAATATTGTATATAATTCATACCTATTAGTGATTAATTCTCTAAGTATCTGCTGTTCTGAAAAAAAACTCTTGATTAATTATGCTTTTT
Source organism: Craseonycteris thonglongyai (assembly GCA_004027555.1). Taxonomy (NCBI): domain Eukaryota; kingdom Metazoa; phylum Chordata; class Mammalia; order Chiroptera; family Craseonycteridae; genus Craseonycteris; species Craseonycteris thonglongyai. Next base: position 41,036 of record PVKE010006953.1, on the reverse strand, counting down.
TTTTAAGGTTTATTTTATTGTTTGGAGAGAAGTGAGAGAGAGAGAGAAAGGGGGAGGGCCCCGACTAATCTCTATAGTTGTACATCATTAGTTGTGACATTGTTTCATTCCACACAGGTGGATGTGGGGCCTCACAGGTGGGAACCACACTGGGGTACTCCCAAATGGGAGGAGAACACCTTTGCCGCCAGGACTATGGTTACCAATTGTGCTGCAGTTCAGCTTATGGGTTTGAATGCACCAGGGCTGTGTTTATAAGTTTTATAAAATTTGGAAAATTTTTGTCCATTTTTTAAAAATATTTTTTTTTATTGTTTTTGACAGAGAGACAGAGAGAGACAGAGAGAGAACCAAACTGGGGGACTCCCCAGTTCAGCACATGGGTCCGCAAGGGCCGGGGCCAGGATTCGATCCTTGGTCCCCGGCGCTGCAAAATGAGCGCTCAATCCACTGAGCCATCCCGGCTTCCCCTCCATTATTTTTATAAATATTTTTCTGTCTCTCCTCTTGGGTTTTAGTTACACATATGGAAACTAATAATGCCCCATAAGTTGCTTTGGTTCTCTCAAATTTGCCATTGTTTTATCCCTTTTAAATCACTGATATGTCTGCAAATTCTTTGAGTTTTTCTTATATAATGTCTATTTTCCTGTAGTTTTCATTCAGTCTATTTTAATTTTTAGATATTGTATTTATATATATATAGAAGTTACATTTGGAGCTTTAAAAATGATCTTCCATTTGTCTCATTTTAAAATGATCTTTCATATTGTTGACTATATTCTTGAGTATACTTATAAGGTTTATAATAGTAGTCTTAATGTTCTTATCTTCTAATTCATCATTTATTTCATTTGATTTTTGTAACAATGATAGGTGTTTTTTTTTAGCTATAGATCATATTTTTTTGTATGCTTATTACATTTTGACTGGATAATAGACATTGTTAACTTTTATGAAGTATCATTAACATATAACATTATATTAGTGGCAGATGTACAATATAAAGATTCAATATTTGTATATATTGAGAAAGGTCATCATAGGGGTGGCGGACCTTTTGGCCATTGAGTGCCAAAGTTTATGAAATAAGAGTATACTCGCTTGACTCACGTGCCAACCCATCGAGTGAGATAGTGGTATCAATTATTTTTATGTCTATAAGAGGCATAGGATGTTTTTATAACAAAAAAACAATAATTCCACGTACCGAAATAATTGCTCCGCGTGCCACTTTGGGCACGCGTGCCATAGGTTCGCCACCCTCGCTATATGTAGTTAATGTCCACCACTATACATGGGTACACAATTTTATTTTGTTATGAGAACCTTTAAGATTTACTCTTTTAGCAACTTTCAAATATACAATATAGTATTATTAACTATAGTCACCATGCTATACATTACATTACCATTATTTATTTATTTTATAACTGGAAGTTTGTAACTTTTGATCTGGTTATAGATTTTGATCCCAACTACCTGTCTCTGGCAACCACCAATCTGTTCTCTGTATCTATGAACTCAATACTTTATTTGTTTTAGATTACACATATAAGTGAGATCATATGGTATTTGTCTCCCTCTGTCTGACTTATTTCACTTATTGTAATGCCTTCAAGGTCTATCTATGATGTTGGAAATAGCAAGATTATGTTCTTTTCTATGACTGAATAATATTTCATTATGTATATGTGTGTGTGACACACACACACACACACACACATATATATACACACACACACATATATATATGTGTGTGTGTGTGTATCTGTACATACACATGCACCCATATGCATATATCCACACATACCATATTTTCTTTATTCTTTCACTGATTAACACTAAAATTATTCCATATCTTGGCTATTATAAATAATGCTTGCAATGAAAGCAAGGGTGCATATAGCTATTGACATTAATATTTTCTTTGGATACATACCAGCAGTGGAATTTCTGGATCATATGGTAGTTGTATTTTTAATTTTTTGAGAAACCTCCATATTGTTTTCTATAGTGCTGCACCAACTTACATTTCCAACAGAATACAAGAGTTCCATTTCCCCCATATCCTCACTTATTATTGCTTATCTTTTTGGTAATAGCCATTTTAACAGGTATGAGGTTAATATCTTATTGTGGTTTAGATTTCCATTTTCTTGATGATCAGTGATATTGAGCATATTTTATGTACCTATTGGTCATGTGTATGCCTTCTTTGGAAACATATCTATTCAGATTCTCTGCCATTTTAATATTGGATTGTTTATTTCTTTGCTATTAAGTTGTATGTGTGTGTGTATATATATATATATATAATTTTGATATTAATCTCTTTCAGATATGATTTGCAAATATTTTTCTCCCATTTAGTAAGTTGCCTTTTCATTTTATTGATGGTTTCTTATGTTCAGAAAATTTTAAGTTTGATGGAGTCCCATTGGTTTGTTTTTATCTTTGCTTTTGGTATCAAATCTAAGAAATCATTGCCAAGAACAATGTCAAGAGCTTTATTGTCTATGTTTTCTTCTAGGAGTTTTATGGTATCAGGTCTTACCTTCAAGTCCTTGTGAGTGGTGTATGATAGTGGTGCACTTTCATTCCTTTGCATGTGGCCGTCCAGTCATCACATGACATTTATTGAAGAGCATGTTATTTTGCCACCGTATATTTTTGGTTCCTTTATTATAAATTAATTGACCATATAAGCATGGATTTATTTCTTATCTCTCTATTCTGTACAATTTATCTATGTGTATATTTTGTATGTCAGTATCATACTGTTTTGGTAACTAAAGTTTTATTATATATTTTAAAATCAGGAAGGGTGAAGGCTCCTGATTTTTTCTTTTCTCTCAAGGTTGATTTGGTTATTTGAGGTCTTTTGCCTTTCTATACACATTTTAGGATTACTTATTCTATTTATGTAAAAATGCCATTGATATTTTTGGTAGTGATTAAATTGAATTTGTAGATTTCTTTGGGTAGTATAAATATTTTAACAATATTAATTCGTCCAAACCATGAACATGAAAATACCTTTTCTTTTATTTGTGTATTTATCAATTTCTTAAATTAATGTCATAGTTTTCAGTGTATGGGTCTTTAACCTCTTTGGTTAAATTTATTCCTAGGTATTTTATTATTTTCGATTCAATTATAAATAGGATTATTTTCACTAATTTCTGTTTATTGGTATATAGAAATGTAACAGATTTATTTATTTATTTATTTATTAGTGATTTTTGTGTCCTGCTACTTTATTAAATACATTTATTAGTTCTAACAGGGTTTTTTGGGGAACTTTTTTTTTTCTGGTTGAGTCTTTAGGGTTTTTTAATATATAAATAATTATATTCTGCAATTAATGACAATTTTACTTTTTTTTCTAATTTATATGCATTTAATTTTTTTCTTACCTATTTTCTTTAACTATGTTTCCAATAATATGTTGAATAACAGTGGATAGAGTTGTATCCTTGTTTTGTTTCTAATTTTAGAAGAAAATCTTTCAACCTTTCACCACTGAGTATGACATTAGACATGGGCTTGTCATATATGCCTTTATTTTGTTGAGGTACATTTCTCAATGCGTTCTTCATTAAGAGTTTTTTGTTATTGTTATTTTTTTAATCATAAGTGGATGTTGAATTTTTGTCAAATATTTTTTCTGCATCTATTGAGATGACTATATGATTTACCTTCTTCATTTTGTGTCACATTGTTTTATTTGAGATGAACTATCCGTATATCTTTGGAATAAATCCACTTGATCATGATGTATGATTCTTTTAATTGTTGAATTAGGTTTGCTAATATGTTTCTGAGGACTTTTACATCTATGTTTGTTTGCCAATAATTTCATTTCTTGTGGCACCTATGTCTGCTTATATTTTTATTAGATTAATACTGGCTTTATAAAATGAGTTTCAAAGTGTTTCCTTCTCTTCTTCTTCATCTTTTTTTTTTGAAAATGTTTGAAAAAGATTGGTATTTATTCTTCTTTTAATATTTGTATTATTCACCAGTAAAACTGTCTGGAGCAATTGTTTGTTGGGAAGTTTTTGATTATAGATCTAATACCACACTAGTAATGAATCTGTTGAGATTTTCTATTGCTTCATGATTCAGTCTGTGAGGGATACATTTCCAGGAATTTACCCATTTCTTCAAGATTTTCAATTTGTTTGTGTATATTTATTCATAGTAGTATCTAATGATCCTGTATACTTTTATGGTATCAGTTGTGACATCTGTTTCATTTCTCATTTTATTTATTTGAGTCCCCACTCTTTGCTATTTATTTATGGTGGAGAACTGGATTTTATTTATTTATTTATTTATTTATTTATTTATTTACTGTTGATATTTCTTTTTTAAAGATTTACTTTATTGTTTTTGACAGAGACAGAGAGAGAGACAGAGAGAGACAGATGAAAGGGGAGGGGCCCAGAGCAGTCTCCACAGTTGTACATCATAAGTTTTTGATATGGTTTTATTACACACAGTTGGGCGGGGGCCATACAGAGTGGGAACTGGGCTGGGGGCCTCCCGCATGGGAGGCATGCCCCCTCAAGCTGGGGGCCAAACCAGGGTTTGAGAACCAAACTGGGGGCCTCTTGTATGGGAAGGATGCCCCAGTTCAGCATATGGGTCTACACGAGCCTGCTGGGATTCTAACTTCAGTTCCTGAGGCTGCAAAGCACGTGCTTATCCCAGTGAGCCATCCTGCTATTTTTGGTATTTCTTTAAAGAGGTTTGTATTTTATTTTGGCAGACACTTGAGTTACTTGAGAATCAATTTTTTTTTTTTTTAATTTTATGTTATGACCTATTTGCTAATCTGAGTCCAGATTACGGTAGTTATTGTTCAACTTCTGATTTAGTCTCATTATTAATGTGTGGCCCTTTTAAAAACTGTATGCAATATTCTTTCTCCATTCTGTTTAATAGGAACAAAGTACTCTTAAAACTCTGTGAGCTCTTGGAATTTTTTAGTCTATTTATTTCCCCACTTACTGGAAATTTTAAGCAATGCATTCACTCATCTAAAGAGTAGACATATTAACTCCTATCTGATTTTGTACTCTGTTGCAAATTTTAGTCACCTCAGGCTCTCTGAAATCCAATAATTGTATTCTCTATTAAATAAGACTCTAGGCTGTATTTGGGTTCCTAGTCTCTAAAGTAAGGCCTGAAAATTGACTCTGGGAACAACCAAAGAACAAACTACAGATACATGCAAAAACTTGGATGGATCTCAAATGTATTATACTAAGTAAAATAAAAAAAAAGTCAACCTCAAAAGATCACATACTATATTATTTTATTTTTAAGATTTATTTTATTGTTTTAACAGTGAGGGAGAGAGACACAGAGAGAGAGAGAGAGAGAGAGAGAGAGAGAGAGAGAGAGAGAGAGAAGGAGAAGGGCACAGAGCTGTCTCCATAGTTGTACATCATCAGTTGTCAACATATTTTCATTCCATACATGTGGGCTTGGGGCTGTACAGGGCCTCCCACATGGAAAACATGCCCCAGGCAGGAGCTGAACCAGGGGCCTCCCACGTGGAAAGTACACTCCAGTTTAACACATGGTTCTGCACAGGCTGGAGCTGAGACTTGATCTCTGAACCCTAGGGCTGCAAGGCAAGCACTCAACTTTCAACTTGCTGAGCCATCCTGGCAGTCCCTATATGATTTTATTTATATAACATTTTTGAAATAAAATTATACAGGTGAATGAAAGTTAACAATTTCTAGAGGTTAAAAATGGTGGTGGCAGGACAATATGTGGGTGTAGTAATAAAGGTGTAACATGAAGATCTTTGTGGTAATAAAATATATTTGCATCTTGACTGTGGTGGTTATATAGATATACAGATTTGTTAAAATGGTATAGAACTATATACCCACTTGCATCAATGGCAGTTTCCAATTTTTTATATTGTGGTGTAGATATATAAGCTCTATCGAGGAAAAATTGATAAAAGGTACATTGGACCTCACTGCTATTTTTGCTATAATACTTTTTAGAAATCTGTAATTATTTCAAAATTAAAAAAATCTCTTTCCTCAAAGAAAACCCCAGTACCATGTTTCTTTATTGATAAACTCTGCCCAATACTTAGAGAAGAAAAAGAAAAAGACAAAAACAAAAACATATAATAACAATCATATTTTGAATAATAGAAAAAAATGGGAACCTTTCTGATGATTTTATGATGCTAGTGTATTCTGGCTATCCAAACATAACAAGGAGATTACAAAAGAATAAAAATGGTAGACAGATTTTCCTGATGAACATATACATAAATGTAATAATAAAACAAGTCCTCTTCAAAATATATATATATAAAATAAAGTGTCGTGACCAAGTGTGATTTATTCCAAGAAATTATTCCAATATTCTAAAATCAAACTATATTATTTGCCACACTAAAATAACAAAGAATAAAACTATATATATGGTTACCTTAATAGACACAGAAGGAGACATTTGACAAAATTAACATCGAATATTGATAGAAAATTTATTCTCAAAAGAAAGCTATAGAAGAGAATTTTTGCAGTCTGATAAAAGGTACTAAATACTCCACAGCTAACAATGTACTTAATGCTGATGTATTGATTGCTTTCCCAAAAGATCAGGACTAAGGCAAAGATGTCTGCTTTCATATTATCTGTTCAACATTGTATTACATATTTTAGTCAGTGTTACTAGATAATATATATATAATGAATAAAATGCAAAATTTTCAAAGGAAAAGCTTAAAACTATTATTTAGCTACATAAAATGTGACATATATATAAAGATTTAGAAGAAATTTTAAAAATATGATTGACAAGTGAATAATACATTAAAATACATAACCAACAAAAATGTCAAATTTCTATACATTAGTAATAAACAAATAGAAAATAAAATTACAATATAATACTTTTATAATTTCAAACAAAGTACATATGTGTAAATTTAACATATTCATGGAAGAGACCTATGCTGAAATATATAAAATATTACAAAGAGGAAATAAATAAATGGAGGAAAACACCATAATCATAGATTGATTGAAATGTTCAAACAGTGTTTTGTTTTTTATAATTTCTAATTATCACAATCAAAATATCTATAAGATTTTATTTCATTATTTTAATTGTTAAATTTATTGGGGTGGTATCGTTTGGTAAAAATTACCTAGGTTCCAGGTATACAACTCTACGCTACATTGTCTATGTATTGCATTGTGTGTTCACCACCCAGATTCAGTTTTCTTTCCATCTCCACATGTTTGGTGCCCCTTCCCGCCTTGCTCACTACCCTCCCACCTTACCCTCAGGTAACCACTAAACTATTTAATTTGTCCATGAGTTTTTGATTCTTATTTTCAGTTTTATATTCCACCCATAAGTGAAGTCATATGTTTCTTGATTTTTCCATTGTGACTTATTTTGCTTATTATGATGATCTCAAGGTTCATCCATATTGTCACAAATGGCTGTACTTCATATTTTCTTATCATTGAGTAGTATTTCATTGTGTAAATGTACCACAACTTCTTTTTTCCATCATCTATCAAACGATACTTTGGTTGTTTCCATGACTTGGGTACCATAAACAGTGCTGCGATGAACATTTGGGTACATTTATCTTTGCAAATTAAGGTTTTAAAGTTTTGGGGTAGATATTCAGAAGAGAGATTGCTGTGTCCTATGGCAATTCCATTCCTAATTTTTTTGAGGAATTTCCATATTGCCTTCCATAGTAGTTGTACCAATTTATGGGCCCACCAGCAGTGTATGAGGGTTCCTTTTCTCCACAGCCTCTCCAGTACTTGTTATTCCTTGTCTTGTTGATTATAACCATTATAACAGGTATGAAGTGGTATCTCACTGTGGTTCTAACTTGTATCACCCTAGTTGCTAGTGAAGTTGAACATTTTTTCATACATCTGTTGGCCACTTATATGACACACTCCCCAATTTCAGTCTATACTACAAAGTATCAATAATCAAAACAGCTTGGTATTGGCAGAAAAATAAACATACAGGCCAATGGAACAGAATTAAAAACCCAGAAATAAACCCATAAATATATGAACACATAATTTTTGACAGAGGAGCAAAAAGTATGTAATAGCAAAAGGAAGCCTTGATATTATAGGGAAACATGATGGGTTATAGACACCAGAGAGGTTATTCGGTTGGGGGAAGTGATTAAAGGGAAAGGTGAGATGGGTCCGGATAGGCTGAGGGGCGAGACCGAGGTGAGAGGCGAGGAATGACACTGGGCAGGGCGGGCGTGGGTGCCCCAGGTAGTGGAAATGATTTTGGCTTCCAGTTTCACAGGAGGAATAGGAGGGGTCTTTGACAGCTTCCCAGAACCAATTATGCATTGATTCCACCAGCGGTTTTAGAGAAACTTTCTGTGTCAGGCCCTAACTAGGACCTAGACGAGGAGATGATGTTGAGCTTGCCGGAGAGATGTGGCATACAGAAGGGAAAGGGTGGTTGGCTGATGTCTGTGGAACAGATGGAGTGTTGTGTTCCTAGAAGTTAGGGGCCCTGGGGGAAGGAGCGGCCCTCAGTTGGTCCCATCAACCCAGTCCCACCTGGACTGCTGGAGGCATTGTGAATTCTGGGAGGCACTGAAGTGTTGAAGCTCCAGAGAAACAGACTGCAACTCAGAATAAGGAAGATCCAATTCCAAAGCTGTCCAGCAGCTAGGGCAGTCCTTTCAGTGGAGGCGTCTAGTGCATTGCCTGGACGTTGCTGGGGATTCAAGTGTCATTTGATGGTCTGGCCCTTCTATCCCTGGTAGTGTAAGATAGCCCTCTGCTTCAAAAGGCCCCACCTCATTTACTGTCCTGTCATCTTGCTTCATGAGTATTAACCAATTTTGTCTCCCCTGAAAGAGTGTGTGTTTCCTGATATATTCGATGAGGGTTATCAAGGAAGTCTCTAAGGAGGTGAAAACTGACTTGAGATTTGACAGTTAGTTGATAAGGAGCCAGTCATTCAAAGAACTGGGTAAGATGACCTAGTCAGAGGGAAAAGCACAGCTCAAAAGCAGAAAAAAAGTTACAGGTAGGAGCCCAGTGTAGCTAGGGCAGGATAATCAAGAAAAAGAGGGAGATGAGAACAGAGAGGACATCAGGAGCAGTTTACATTAGCCCTTGTAGTTCATCGTGTGAATTTTGGTCTTTATTCTTAATGCATTTGAAAGCTCTTAAAAGGATTGTAAGGAAAGGCATCCATCCTGTGATGTTACTTAATTTTAAGAATGAGCCTCTTGGCTGCTTGTGGAGATTGGGTTGTAGTGGTCAAAAGAGGAAGCAGAGAGATCAGATAAGAGGCTATAGCAGCAAACCAGGAGAGAGGGAAACCCAGGTCTTTTAGCTGAGTTGTGATTACAGTCAAGATGGACTTTGATGTATATTTTGGAGGTAGAACCACAAAGACTTGCTGATGGATTGAATGTGGGATATGAGGAAAAGAGAATAATCAAGTTTGAGACCTAAATTTTTGGCCTGAGAAATTGGGTGGATGCTAAAGCACCCCCTGTCCCTCAGAATATATCCAAAATCTGGTCCTATCACACCAGCTTCTCCACGGGCTCCTAATTCAAGTCCCCTGGGTCCATCATCTCTCACCTGGACTATTGCAAGAGCTCCCTAACTAGTTTCCCAGCTTTCATCTTTACTACCACTCCTCCAATTTCTTCATAGCACTTAGGGTATTCCTGTTAAATTGGAAATGCTCTCATGTCAAGCCTCTGTTCAAAATCCTCTATCTTCCTTGGAATAAAAGCTCCTGGCCTAACCCCTGTCACCTCTTTGACCTCATCTCCTGATCCTCTCACTTGTCCTTTTAAAAATTTTAGTCCCCATCTCCCGAACTCTTTACCCCTTCCCTGCTTTGTTTTTCTCCTTATCCCTTATTCTCTAATGTATGGTGTAATTTTTTTCTGTTTATTGTATGTCCCCCAGCAATAGAATGTAAGCTCTATGATGGGGATCTTGTCTGTTTTGTTCACTGCTATAGTAAGTGCTTAATAAATATTTGTTGAATAGGTATTTAAATAAACTTATTGAAAAGGAAAAAAAAAAAGGAAGCCTCTTTAGTAAATAGTGCTGGGAAAATTGGAAAATCACATGCAGAAGAATGAATCTGGACTGTGAACTGTCACCATATACCAAAATAAACTCAAAGTGGATTAAAAACCTCCACATAAGACTAAATACAATAAACTGCATAGAAGAAAACATTAGTACTAAACTTATAAATCTCGGGTTCAGAGAGGACGTTATAAACTTGACCTCAAAGACAAAGGAAGTAAAAGCAAAATAAATGACTGGGACTATATCAAACTAAAAAGCTTCTGCACAGCAAAGGAAACTGTCAACAAAGTAAAGAAGAAACCAACTTAATGGGAGAGAATATTTGCAAACAATGCCTCTGATAAGGGGCTAATATCTAAAATATATATTGAATCATACAACATATATTTTTGATAGAAATTGACAAGATCATTCTAATATTAAATGAGAAAGGAAAGAATAGAATAGCTAAAACAATTTGAAAAAATAAAACAAGTGTGAATTATTTATACTTTGTTGCTAAGAGTTAGTATAAAAGCTACAGTAGCCAATTTAGATGTGGTTTTGGAATAAGGATAAAAAAGTAGATTGAAAATGTCAAGGGTCCAGAAACAGATATAATATATATATATATATATATATATATATATATATAACAAAAATAATTAAAGACATATAGCTTTTTATATGTTTTAAAATTTTCTTAGTAAGCAGATTAGGATAACAAATGAAGAGAAATACATTTCTGTTTTCCATTAAATGATACTAAATACAGGTTTGCTCTTTATGATAAGATAAAAATTTAAGCACAAAAGTTTACATCTCTTTTGAAATTCTTTCTGAAAAGATTTAAAAATATGTAACAATAGAATTCCTATAATTTCCCTGTAAATAAAGAATCCAATCTAAATGCCACTTTTTCTAGTATTTATGATAAATCAAGCACAAATAAAACAAAATGTAAATGCAGTAAAATTTTTAGTAATTTTTTTTTTTAAGTGTGGTGTCAAATAGGTAAATAGGATAAACTTTGTCAGAATCCCACCACCCATCTTATGAGGAACAGTAAAAAAATAGATGACAGAAGCTATGAAGTAAATAGATAGAAAGATCTTCATTTAAACTAAATTTAGGGGATGCTGAGATAGTTCAGTGGCTGAGCACTTGCCTCTCTATTGTGAGGTCTGGGATTCTAGTCCCTCCCTAGCACGTGCGACCTCAAATGCTGAACTGCAGTGCAAGTGGTCATCATCAGGCTAGCTTGTTGGCAAAAATTTTCATTTCCCATGTGGGAAGCCCCCAGGTTGGTTCCCACCCTGTGTGGCCCCACATCTACCCATGTGGAATGAAACCATGCCACAACTAATGATGTACAACTATGAAGACTACTTTGGGCCCTTCCCCTTTCTCTCTCTCTCTGTCACCTTCTCTGAAAACAATAAAATAAATCTTTAAATTGAATTTGATATTGCAGAAATTGAATGGAATTTCACTGACCCAAGAAAGATCAAAATTAACAATTTTGGTTTATGAAGATCAAGTATAGGCACACAAAAGAGAATATAAACTACATGTTATTATTTATAAAATCATGACAAGTTTTGTGAACTGAAGGAAGTCTTAAAATACAGATCAAATGATTCATATGACTTGCCCGGAAGAACTAGTCATATCATGACCTTTTGTTTTATAATGGAAAAGACAACATCTCACAAAGTACCAGGCAGAAACATAAGGAAATTTACCTTTGAAGGAAGAAAAGACTAGATCTTAATCTAAATATAGAACATTAGAAGGAACTGAGTCAAGTTGTGTTTCAATTATTCGATACCATTAAAGGTTGTCATTTTTATGACACTGAAAAGAAATAATCTCCAGATAGCTGATTATCAATTCTGTGGTACTAGGAGATGTTGAAGCTCATTATATTATCACATATGGGCTATATTTTGCTGGTTTCAAGCTAGTGCTAGAAGAGAAAAACTTAGTCTAGAGCAGCCAATTTTAAAACTGAGATTAAAGAACTGTTATGAGAAATTTCCAGGAAAGGCATTTAAGGGAGCCCATTCAACAGGGAGGATCTCCACTTGTGCCTTCTTTCTTATGGGCTGCACTCTTTTCATTTGATGGCTGGAACTTCAGTATCTATTTGGGATTGTGTCATGATCTTTAGAATGGAAGCCATGCCCTCAGCAATACAGAAGAAAGATGATTACGGTACCTTAATCACTGGTGGCCTAGTAGGGCCTTCCATGGATTTCCTTCGTCTATGTTTTATTCACAGAAGAGAGAAGTAAAGTAACTTTAACTCACTTTCTTTTTACTATGCAATCATTTTTAACTGGTAAAACTGAGTATAATAAATAAAAAAACAATTTTTTCCAGGTATTTGGATATCAACCTCAAAGGAAGATTTTCACAATTTAGGTATTTACATTTTAATAAAATTATTGCTTATTGGAAAATCAAAGAGTCCTAGATTTTCACTGATTACAATTTTAAGGCTTAATTACTAGTGAGATACACACTAAACTCCTGCCTTGTAGAATGCTGATCCAAGCATTTAATTCTCTACATGAATTTTGATGTATTTTGTCTTTTCTAGGTAATAGTAATTTTTGAGTAACCAGAACATTTAAAATTAAATATTAAAAGTACCATCCATAAACACGGGAAGATGCTGCCAAGGAAATTTACCCTGCAATTCAGAAGATTTCTTTTACAACTGTGAAAAAATGAGTCATATAGTTGAGAGCAAACTTTTTGACTTATAGCATAAGTAGGTGGAATCTGTCTCTCAAATAGCTCTGAAACAGGTAAAAACACTGCCTATACTCATTCATTTATAGGCTTTTGTTTTCCTGATTATAACTATCTTACTGGGGAGTTGTTCACGGACAAAATTTGCTGATCTACTATTGATTTTTTCACTGAACTATTTTTTAAAATACTCTGTTATGCTGGAAAATATTTGAGGAAACATATTGAAAAATTGATGTCTACTACAGTGATCTATTAAGGGTTAAGCACTAGTGTTTTGAATATTGATTACTTTAAAAATCATTATTCTTTTGTAAAAATGTTTAACTTAGGGAATGGTGTTTGAAATGTTTGGGTAATGATTGATATGAAGAACAAAAATATTCTGGGTGAAGAAGAATAACTTAGTGAATATTAAAGTTGATATTCTGCTCTTTGACTAAAATTTAATGTAAAACTAGTTATATGAAATCAGAATTTTTATTCATAGAATTGATGCAAGATTTTACAGAAATATTATACTTTAGTATGTTTGTAAAATATAGTTGAAAGGTTTACTTTAGCTTGTGTAAGATCAGGATTGAAAAGAATGTTGGAAATAACTCATATGAAATTTATTTAAAACTATGAGATTTCCATTCTTTAAATTAGAATCTGAAAGTATTTAGAATTCATATATTTAGGAAGTAACTTCCCCATAAGTGCTAAAATATATGACTTTATAGTTAATATGTATTTATTATATCTTTTCACATTTCCCAAAGGGGGTCATCCACTCCAAAAGTATTTTAATTTGTAAAATATGAAACTGATTATCAGAGATGAACAACCTGGAAGAACCCATAATCAGTTGTTAGACAAAATTAAATCCTAAGCTTTTTAATTTTTCCCAAGTCAATGTTCATAACTAGAATATTTTCTTCAATTTTTTCTATTACTCTAAGACTTTCTTTCTCCTGTTTTTTAGTTTTAAGAATTTTTTAAAAAATATTTATTTTATTGATTTTTGACAAAGAGATACAGAGACAGAGAGAGACAGAGAGAAGGGGGAGGGCCCAGAGCAATCTCCATAGTTGACATTAGTTTTTCCATATAGTTTCACTCCACAGGTGGGCTCAGGGCTGCACAGGGCAGGAACTGGGCCAGGAGCCTCCCACAAAGGTCCTGGCAAGAACTGAACTGGGGGCACACCCCAGTTCAGTATGTGGGTCCATATGGGCTGGGGGCCAGGATTTGATCCTCGGTCCCCGGGGCTTCAAAGCGAGCGCTTAACCCACTGAGCCATCCCAGCTTTTCCCTTAATTTTATATTATTGTAAATTGCTCATTCTTTTTTTGCTAAATGATTAAAATCTGAATTTTATTTAAAAACATTCATTTTACATAAATACATAAAATGTGTTTAAGTATTATATCATTAGTATGCTTGTCAGTTTCTTAGAAGTATTTTACATATTATTTTGAAGAAAATATTATGGGACCCACCTTTGTGTTTTAATATTTGAATAAGTATATACTTGAATAAACATTTAATACATGGTAATATGCCTATTACCATGAGCCTATATGAATTGTTTTTCCAGGATATTCTCATATCTATCATTGGATCTGTCATATATGTCGTGACCCCATATTCCCTGTTCTCTGGCCATAGTCAATGGGACCATCTGAAGTTATGTGAACTAATCTAAGCCCAAGAGGTCCTTCCTTGGGACTGTTGTAATTAAGACTAAAGACAACGTTAATACTAACTTTTAACAGTTAGCAAAGCCACAGGATTTAGAATTTGGCAAATTTAGTAGCTATGTGTCTTAAAAAGTGGTGGCATTCAGGCTGTACTCTGAGAACAAAGTCTATATTCAGGGAGAAGAAAAGGAGGGAGATGGTGAAAAAGTTCTGGAAATGTGACCTAGTTCTAGACATTCCCAAGTGCTAGTTGCACCCATGTTTTTCACAGGGCTTAATTATTTAAACTTTTTAGTGTCTCATAAATCAAAATACTTCCTCTTTTAGTTTGAATTAAGTCTATGTCACTTGCATTTGAAAGAAAGTATCTGGGTGATGCATGTTTTGGGGAGGTAGTTAGTACTCCATTAGCTGGACTGAAACATTAGTAGTCCTTATATAAAGGAGAAAAGTACTCAGTTAAATCAAATATTGAGCACGTGGCTTTAATGCCAAGAAATAGCTAGCCTTAGGAGACTGAATGAGCAAATATTAACACATTGGGGTTATTGTAGCCCTCAACAAAGGGTTCTGAAATTGAAACAAATTACAATACTATCTAAAAATGTTATACAGAGCATCCGTTCAAGTATATAGATTATTCTCTCAAATAATTTTTAGTGAGGTACAATTTACATATTATAAATCTGCCCATTGCAGTGTGTATTTCAATGAGTTTGGATAGATATATACATCACTACTACAATTAAGATAATTTAAATATTTCCATTATCCCCTCAATGTTCCCTTCAGTCCTTTGTAGTTAAATTGTCCTACCCCCAACCTCTGGCAAAAAAGTGATCGGCTTTATTTCATTACAAACTAGTTTTTACCTGTCTTTTCCAAAAGTAGAATTAAACTTTTCCAAAAGTAGAATCATGTGGTATATATATTAAGTCCAGCTTTTCTTTTTATTGGCCTACTCTTTCTGGTATTCATCCACATTGTTGTTTTTCACATTAATTCATCCTTCTTAAAAAATACCAAATTGGGGGAAGCCGGAATGGCTCAGTGGGTTAAGTGCTCACTTTGCAGCCCCAGGGACCAAGGATTGAATCCTGGCCCTGGCCCGTGTGGACCCATATGCTGAACTGGGGAGTGCCCCTAATTCAGTTTGCACTGGGATGAGATCCCGCCCAGTTCCTGACCTGTGCAGCCCCTCACCCACCTGTGGAATGAAACTATGTGGAAAAACTGATGATATGCAACTATGGAGAGTGTTCTGGGCCCTCCCCCTTCCCTGTATCTCTCTCTCTTTCTGTAAAAACAATAAAAATAAATCTTAAAAAAATACCAAATTGTTTATCCATTCACATGTTAATGGACTGTGGTGTAATTTCTGACTTGGGGTTGTTTGAATACAGTTTATGTCAATGTTCTGTTATAGATACTGTTTTTATCTTTAAATATGATTTTTCCAACCTTCTGTTATGTAAACTTTCAAACACTCAGGTAGGAAAACTTTTATAGTGAACCGCCCATACAATCACTGAGTAGATTCTACTGTTAATATTTTATTATAGTTGGTTTGTCACTTATTTGTCCCTCTGCCCACTATTTTATCCATTTCTCAATCAATTTTTTTTGTTTAGATGGATTTCAAAGTAACTTGAAAACATCAGTAAATATCACTATAAATATTTTAGCATGTTTATCAAGTTGAACTCAATATTTGCAGTTTTCATTTTTCTTTTAAGGTAAAATTTATATAAAATAAAATGCACAAATATTACATTTAGTATTCAATGAGTTTTGATAAATTCATATAGAAACACATATCCCTATCAAGATCTAGAATACTACCAACATCCAGGAAGTTTTTTCATGCCTCTTCCCCTTTAATTTTGTTCACCACTACTTTTCTCTTTTTCTTTTTTCCACAACAGATTTATTCTATTAGTTTAAACAATTTAAATGAAAAGACTCATACATTATGGATATATAAGATTTATTTACTCAAAATAATGTTTGGTATTTATCTATAGGATCTGAGAATTAAGTGCATGTACTTGTCAACCAGTGCTTATGTTGGCAGCATTGTAAAAACAGCTCAGTAAGGTTTCATAACCTTGGTGTATGAGTGTCTCACAGCTGTGGTCATGTGGAAATGTGGCAGTGTCTTGCTGAGTGGCATTCATTATTGTTGAGTATTTTGAGCACTGTCATGAGAATGTCAAAGCTTGAATTAGAGCAACGAACAAACATTAAATGGCTTGTTAACCTTGGCAAGAATGGGAGTGAAATCAGTGATATGTTAGTCCAAGTTTATGGGGATAATGCCATGAAGAAAACAGCAATGTACAAATGAATGAAATGTTTTTCTGAGAGGAGAGAAAGCGTCACTGATAAAGAGAGGTCAGGGTGGACAGTAATAAGCAGAACTGATGAAAACATTGCAAGAATTCATGGAATTGTGTGTCAAAACTATCAGTTTACTGTGAGGAGCATAGCAGAAAAAGTAAACATATATAGAGAAACAGTTCGAAAAATCTGATCTGAAAATCTTGGCATGAGAAAGGTGTGTGCAAAAACAGTCCCGAAGGAGCTCACGAATGATAAAAACAAAAAAGAGTCGAAGTTTGCAAAGACATTTTGAAGAAGCAAGCCAAACATGGGTGTACCAATACCACCTTGAAATGAGCATCAAAGTATACAATGGAAGTCAGCCAATTCTCTATGACCAAAACATTTCTGTCAATCCACAGCGAGAGTCAAAACAATTTTGCTCACCTTTTTTGATATCAGAGGGGTTGTTCACTATGAATTTGTATCAGTTGGACAAACAGTCAACCAAATTGACTATTTGGAAGTGCTGAAAAGGCTACATGAAAAAAGTAGACAAAAACAACCTGAACTTTTCATCAACAATTCATGGCTCTGGCATCATGATAACGCACACACTGAGATGGCACTGTCTGTGAAGGGGTTATTAGCCAGTAAACAAATAACTATATTGGCACACCTTCCCTATTCACCTGATCTGGCCCCCGATGATGTTTTTCTTTACCCAAAGATAAAGGGAGATATTTTGGTGATATTCAGAACATGAAAGGTAATTCAATTACAGCTCTGATGGCCATTCCGGAGAAAGAGTTCCAAAATTACTTTGCAGGGTGGACTAGGCTCTGGCTTTGGTGTGTAGTTTCCCAAGGGGAGTACTTCAAAGGTGACCATAGTGATATTCAGCAAAGAGGTATGTATAATATCACTTTTTCTAGGATGAGTTTTCAAACTTAATTGTCAGAGTTCATGTGCTCAGAGTTTGTTGTTGTTTCACTGTGTTGCTGAAGTTACTTAAAAAATTTGTGGTCCCCGATCTCTCCCAGTGCAGTTTTATTCGTGGGTTGCTATATAACTGTTGCTCTTTGTGGGGAGCAACATTCACCATCTTGGTGATATCTGCTCCTAAATTAATTTTTCCAAGTTTTCTTCAAACCTCCATGTTTCCTTGTTTATGGGAGAATTTGTTTTGCCTTTTATATTAAATCTGTATTCATTCTGCAACTCTGTTGAATTTGTGTATTAGTTCTAAATCTTTTGGTGGAGGTTTTATCATGTTCTGTGTATATCATGTCATCTACAAATAATGACAGTTTAATTTTTTCTTTCCAATTTATATGCATTTTCTTTCCTAATTGGCATGTCTAGGACTTTCAATGCTATGATAAATAGAAATTGGCAGAGTAGGTATCCTTATCTTTTTCCTGATGTTAGGGAGAAAGCTTTCAGTTTTTCACCTTTGAATATGATGTTAGCTGTGGGCTTGTCATATGTGGTCTTTGTTTTGTTCAGGTGTGTTCTCTCTATGCACATTGTTCAGAATTTTCATCATAAATGAAAGCTAAATATTGTTAAATGTTTTTACTATATCTATTGAAATGATCATATAATTTTTATTTTTGTTTTGTTGATGTGGTATATCACATTGATTTATTTGTAGATACTAAACCATTCTTGCATCCCTAGAATAAATCTCACTTGATCACGACACATGATCCTTTTAATATATTGTAAAATTTGTTTGCTAATATATTATGAAGACTTTTGCATCTATGTTCATCAAGGGTATTGGCCTGTATTTTTCCTTTTTGTGGCATCCTTGTCTACTGTTTCCATCAGAGTAATGCTGGTATAATACAGTGTGTTTGGAAATATTTTCTCCTGTGTTATTTTTTGGAAAGGTTTTAGAAAGATTTGTAATCATTCTTTTTGAATGTTTTGTAGGATTCACCAGTTAATTAATCTCATCCAGGACTTCAGTTTTTTTTTTTTAAAGATCTTTTATTACTGATTTAATCTATCTAGTAATCAGTCTATTCAAATTTTCTATTTCTTCATGATTCAGACTTGATATGTTGTATGTTTTGAGTAATATATTTATATCTTCTATATTTTCCTATTTGTTGGTAAACACTTGTTTATAATAGTTGGTCTTTTATCATCTATATTTATAGATGTCTAAGGTTTAAGGAGAAGTTTTTTTTTTTAAGTTTATTTTATTGTTTTTTTTTGAGAGAGAGACAGAGAAAGAGACAAGGAGAAGTTTTTTAAATATTTATTTCTTGAATTTTGCTAGGTTGACAAACTTCATTTTATTCATAATTTATGCAGATGTTATTTATAAATAATATTTTATGTATGATTTATATTATGCATATTTATATATTTTGTTCAGATGCATATAAACACAGAATATTAAAGGGAAAACTCGATGTTTAAAACTATTTATTTTATTCAAAATAATTTACACAATTTTCAAGTCTAGGCTACAAGGTAAAAACTAAGAGTGGTCTTGCTTTCTGATCATTAGATGACCTCTTACCTTGCCTGAAATTTCTTCCTTTGTCTACCTTTTTTATATGGACTACTCCTTTACTGGTTATAATTTTATCTTTAACGCTAGCTCTTATACAGGTAGTATTATAGGTAGAAGGATGACTCTAACTTAATTCTAGCTATACCGTGATGTCTATTTTCACCTTTATATAATTAGAAAATATATATTGTCTACTATGTTTCAGGCATTAGGATTTTTTACTATTAAAAAAATATCAGGAAACAAAACAGACAATAGTCCCTGCTTTCCTTTTGTCTATATTCAATAAAAATATATTTATAAATTTGTTGGAAAATAAGCAGTATTAAAATTTTCTTATTTAATTTTTAATTTAAATATTGCTACTCTTGTGAGAAACTGATTATAAAATACCTTGATCTTTCTTTTATTGAAATTTAGTTGTAGTAATTATTAATATCCAAATCAAAATGTTTGGAATTTATTTCTGGACTTCTAAAAATTTTTAAAAATACTAATGTGAATTGCTGATGTGTATATTTATAAGAATATATATTTTAAGGTCAAAGCAAATTCCAGTTCCTTAAGACAGATTAGTTAACATTTTAGCTTCAGGTTTTAATCCTTAAAATGGAGATAATGTTTATGCATGATACTTCACAAGGGTTTTGTGAGGAGTAAATGAAACAATGCATGTTATGTAGATGTGTAATTATTTTAAGCTATCACTGTTATTATTAGTCTTCATGGAGCATATTTTTGGAGAGTGTAAATGTTATTAGCTTTGAATTGTGATAAATCGATCAGAATTTCAGCTCTAATCTTTACTAGTTATAGGACTTTGGTCAAAATATTTAATATGTTAGAATTTCACTTTCTTATCTGTATTTAGGAAATATTATGTAAAAATATTACCTTTTAAAGAGTATTGACTAAGATAACATGTATATAATGTTAGCATTGCTTTCTATGTAGTACATTTCCAATAATTTAAACATTTCCTTGTGATCTGTTCTCAACCTGAGAAAGATAAAAAACATACAAAATGATTGTTTCTTCCATCAAAAGATGGTTAATAATACTTCTAGTTTAAACCTTTAGCTTTTGAGAAACTGAAATCTAATACTGATACTTCACTTATAATCAACATACTATTTTGTGTATTGTAAAAACCAAGTATTTTAGATCTGTCAAAGCAATATTTATCTAACACCCATCAGATGTTAAATAATGATTAGACCCTCATTTTTACTATAATTCTGTCTGTAACTCAAACAAAAAAATCAAAATACTTTAAATCTGTTATATTAAGAAAGATATTTCAGTGGTATTGGATTATACATCATAGTATGGACTACAGATAAGTTTAGGATGAGGCTGGAGTAAAACAGGAAAAAATAAATTAATAAAAATACTGTATTTATAAAGGAATATAGGCTGACTGTGGGCTAATGTATAGAACATGGAGCACCCTGACAAGTGCAGGGAAATTTAAGAAGCCTTACTTTAGTAGAAATTGGAGTATGAACTATAAAGAAAAAAGAGAGGCTTTTGAGATATAAAACAGAGACTTGGGTCTTATATTAATATGCTTTGGCAGTAAGCTCTAAGAAACTTTAAGGCTTCTTAGAGAAAACAGTCATGAGGACTTTACAGATTGAGAACAGAATAGTCACTGTTCTTGTCTCTTCCTCACTCTCTTCTTCAAAAAATCTTTAACTGCTTTCTACTTGAAGTTTTCTTGAAATTCTCTCATTCATTTAATTAACAAATATTTATTTATTGATTGTTTATCATATACCAGGGAATTCAACAATGATCAAAATGCACAACAATCTCTGTATTTATGGAGCTTTTACTCTAGGGAGAGGAAAACTGTCACTAATAAAGAGAAATAAGTAAACTAGAAATATGGAGTAAGGTGATTAGAACTAAGATGAGCACTAAAATGATAGAGAAGACAGTGAACATGTGTGAGGTGTACAAATTTAGAAAATATGGTCAGAAAGGGCACAATTAAGAAAATGATATTTGGGGAAAGTTATGTGATTAATGTAGAGCATTCTTTGTTTAAACTAATATCATAAACATTACTTTATATAACATGGATCTGCTGCATAACTGTAGCAGATAAATATGACAAAACATTTCAGTTAACATTGATCAGTTTGGTGGCAGCATGTAAAAGAGATTTAAGCTGGGCAAGATTCTAGTAACAGAAGCCATTCATAGGTTATAGAGAAAGTTCAGATTGAGAATTAGTGGCAAATTATGGCAGAAATTGTAGGAATGGGAAAAGAACAGTGGCAAGAAAGGCAAGTCATATAAAGAAATCCTTAGAAAATAAAATTAGCACAACTTTGTAATAAAATGCATGTAAAGAATGATAAAGTTTGAAAACAAGGATAACTCCTAGATTTCTTGATGACATTATAGGGTACAGATTTTAGCAAAGAAAGCCTTGAGAATAATAAAACAAGACTTTGGGTGAGCTGAACTTTCACTAAGCTATCTAGTTCACTAATATATTCCTATATGTTTTTTGTGCCAGGCATTACACTTGCCCTACAGAAATTCAATAAATATTTGTTTAATCAATGAATACATAGTGTTAAATTTGAAATGATGCTAAATCCAGGAAATTAGATAAATGGCATACTAAAGAACAAGTCCTGAAGTATATGTATGGATTTGTAAGTCACTAACATCTGTAGTTAAAACCAAGAAAGTGAACAGAGTTGCAAAGGCCAGTATGTTTACAGAGATCAGTCGATTTAGATGGATGGAACTCAGGAATACATGCATTAAGGTGGTAGAGAAAGCATAGCATCAACAACACACTCTTTATTCTCTTCATTTAGATTTCATCATTGTTAGCATTCTAAAACATTCAGTCAATTGCTGACATTATGTCCTATCACCTTTGGAAACCTCAAAAAGCATTTAAAAGAACAGCCACATTACCAAAATATCATAATCAAAATAAAGATATTAACATTGGTACACTACAATTATAATACACAGAGTCCTTTCAGAAATGGCCAATTATTTTAATAATGTCATTTAGAGCAAATATTTCAGTTCAGGGTGATGCAATACATTTGTTTGTCATATCTCTTTTGTCTCCTTCAATTTGTGAGAATTCCTCCAGTTTCCCTTAACTTTCATAATCTTGGCATACTGAAAATTACATGCCAATTATTTTTGAGAAAGTTTCTCAATTTTGGTTTGTCTTTATTTTTCTCATAATTAGATTCTATTGGCTGGGTATCATGAAAAAAAAATGACAAACATTTTTTTTGAGGGGGGGTGAAATTCACAGAACATTATCTTATTAATTTTAAAGTGAAAAATGTCTGTTTGCCGCTTGCTTCTACTTGGACTCTTGTAAAACTTTCGCTGGTACATTTAATGCTTTTCCCTAGGTCCTTTGCTTTTGTTTACTTTTATTCTTTATGCTTAATGGTCTGATCTTCAAGTTCACTGTTTTATATTTTCTGCCTACTTAAACCTCTTATTGAACCTTTCTAGTACATTTTAAGTTACAGTTATTGAATTTCTCAGCTCCAGAATTTTTATTTGGCTCCTTATAAATAATTTATATCTTTTTATTTTGTTCATAAACTGTTTTCCTAATTTCCTTTAGTTCTTTGTTCATAGTTTCTTTTAGGTTTTTGTAAAAAATGTATTTCTTTTCATGTGTGGTCACTAGCGTCTGTTCATTATCTAAGGGGTCAGCCAATAAACTCATAGGGGTTTCCTTAAGTGTTTTGAGCCTAAAAGGAAAGAGAAAAAATACTATTCTACCTAATGTTTATAGATTGCCATAAGCAGGACACTCATTCAATGCTAAATCAGGTCACCTATAACTCTTAGTTACCTCTTCGTAAGACTTTGCAGTTTTGTCTCTACTTCCCCTTTTCATGAAGCCCACAAATTCACTAAAAGTTTAAGGTGATAGTTCTTTCAACTCTTTTTGGAGTATATTTCTGAATGTAGGTGTGTGCATTTTACTCCATATTACCCCAATATATGTTGAAGCTTTTGAGCTCTTATTCCTCAAGAGATTTCCTTTTTCACTTTCTACTTCTCAGGCTTTTATGTCTATCTGCTATTTTCATTGTCTGCTGTCCTTATCTCAGGTGGACACAGACAGTATATATCTGTTTTTAAATTGTTTTTGACAGAGAGTGAGAGCAAGAGCGAAAGAGAGAGAAGGGGGAGGGCCCAGAGCAGTATCCATAGTTGTACATCATTAGTTTTTTATATAATTTATATCCATAAATTATTTGGCAAATCTGGAGAGCTGCTCCAACCTCAGAAGGGCAGTGAAGGGGGCAAAGCAAAGACTGGGCTCTATGCTAATTCCTGAGGGAACTATGAACCTATAAAAAATGTACAAACACAAGTATTTTAAGAACGAAGTCCAAATTATCCCTCTGGAACCACCAATCTGGTTCCCATCCCACATTCACCATCATGATGCTGGTGAATGGTGTATGGTAGGTGTGTAAGTAAAAATGGCATAACAATCTCTTACTAAAGATTAGCTGCTCCTTTTTTTTTTCTTTTTCTTTTTCTTTTTTTATTAAGTAGTCTGGTTAATGAAAGTTTTGGTTTAGATACTGGAGTTCAAAAATAATTGAATTTTGTCAGTCTTTGCCAGTTTATAATGGTTTCAATTGGAAGGAGTAGGTTTTTGAAGGCTCTACTCTGCCATTGTTCATGTTTATATTAATGAAAGTTGATATGTTATCTGTACTTTACTGATATAACAGATTCAGTTAAGTAAAAGAGTTTCTTAACTTTATTTCTGAATAAAATTGTTCAAATAGGAAAAAAATTGCATTTAGTTAATTCAATTGATTTCAGCCAATCATAAACATTACCTCAACCATGTGGTCACCAATAAAATTACCCTGGAGTAATTACCTTAGGTAATGATATTAATTATCTTCTACATGATATTGCTTACTTTAACATACACCTGGCTTGAGTAACCATATAATATAAAGATCCAATTTAGAGACTTAAATTCTAAATTATGTGTTGAGCTAATCAGACCAGACTCTTCTCTGAATGGAAATAATGAATGATAGAAATTACAATTTCATTACAGAACATTTTTGGATTAATTGGATTGAGATAACCGAGTTTTTATTAAACTCTTGAATTCTATTTTATTTATTTTCATTTTTACACCATTTATACTTATCTCTATAAATGTAACTGTGGTTTTGTTAAAATTCGCTGAAAAATATGACAATATTTTCTTTAGTCTGCAAGTATAACCAGGCTTTCTAATTCGATTTTCTGCTATTTCTTCCTGACAGCTACCAAACAACAGATAGCTGGCCCATTTGGCTTACAGACCAAGACTTGCTCTTCCTGTACTTTGCTACACTGCATTAAGTCTTTTTTATTAACATCTAACTATAGCAGCCTTATGTCTCTGGACTACAAATAAGAATTACTCTGGGAGAGGACTGGAATTTGTTCTATTACATACTGGAATGAGGCCAAAAGCTGACTACTTGATTTTGAATCCAGTGACAGATTTAGTATCTATTCTCTCAAGAAGCCAACAGATTTGAAACACAGTAGAGGGTACTTTTGGGTAAGACTGACATTTAAATTGGTAGACTGAGTAAAGAAGATTGCCCTCCCTAATATTTGTGGGTCTCAGCCAATCACTTGAAAGCTTGAATAGAAGAAAAATCTGATCATCCCACACTTAAGAGAGGATTCTTTCTATTGGACAGCCCTCTGTCTGCGACATCGACATTTTCCTGCCTTGGAACTTAAGTGTTGGCTCTTCCTGGGTCTCCAGCCTGCCAGCCTTCAGACTGGAACTTATATCACTGCCTCTCCTGGTTCTCAGGCCTGTAGACTCAGACTGGAACAAAATTATCAGCTCTTCTGTATTTCCAGCTTGCCACTTCCCCCCGGATATTTTGGGACTTGTATATATGTCCTCTTGATTCTGTTTCTCTGGAAAACCATAACATAAGATTTGTACTTTTTTTTTCCTGTTTTTAGTATGCAGAGTTTTATCTTTGTTATTACTTTGATTTGGGGTAATAGTCTGTATTTTTAAATAAAATTTAATTTCAGTAAGATGCTATGATAATGACAACATACATAAAACTTATTTGTGTGTGTGTGTGTGTTAGGCTACATTAGTAAACGTGAAGTCCAATGTTATATTTTTAGATTTTGGGCCTTTATGATCTATATTAATGCTATCTTCCAATCTACTAGATATGATCATTAACTGTTATGACTTGGATAATAAACTTTTGTTTAAGAAAGGTTTTTTGTTCCAGGTCACATTTAGGTCTTTGATCTACTTTGAGTTAATTTTGGTATATGGTGATAGCTGGCTGTCTAGTTTCATTCTTTTGCACATGGGTTTCTAATTTTCCCAGTGCCACATATTGAAGAGACTCTCTTTTCTTTATTATATCCTTTGTCAAAAATTATTTGCTCCCATATATGTGGGTTTATTTCTGGGTTCTCAATTCTATTCCTTTGGTCTGTGTGTCTGTTTTTCTGCCAATATCATGCTGTGTTGATTATTATCATTTTGTACTTTAGATTGAAGTTAGGGACTGTGACATCTCTAGCCTTACTCATTTTTCTTAGAATTTCTCTTAGAATCTTTAAGCTATATGTTAAGCTTTTCCAACCAATGGCCTGTGGTCTGCTTGCAGTCCAGGATGGCTTTAAATGTGACCCAATACAAATTCGTAAACTTTCTTAAAACATTATGAGAATTTTTTGATATTTGTTTTAGCTCATCAGCTATCATTAGTGTTAGTGTATTTTGTGTGTGGCCCAACACATTGTGGCCTAGGGAAACCAAAAGTTTCCTACACTCCTGCTTTAAGTAACAGTAAATTAATAGTAAATATCTTCATAACTCTTCAAAAAATTAATTCTTTACTGAGAAAAAAGGTGCATATTTATTCTTTCAGT
Source organism: Craseonycteris thonglongyai (assembly GCA_004027555.1). Classification (NCBI taxonomy): domain Eukaryota; kingdom Metazoa; phylum Chordata; class Mammalia; order Chiroptera; family Craseonycteridae; genus Craseonycteris; species Craseonycteris thonglongyai. Next base: position 14,679 of record PVKE010006953.1, on the reverse strand, counting down.
CAGTATTTACTGATCATTCACTCTTAAGCGATGAACAAATGTCTACATCATAAAATTTATATCCTAAAGGAAAGTCACAAAATAAATATAAGTAAATTATGGAGCAATATGTGCTAAGCAGAGAAAAGGAAGAGAAATGATATAGAAAATGTTAGTAGTGAAAGTAAGTATAACTTTAAGAAGCCAGGTTGATGAAGAAATGTCTATTTTACTAGTGATTTCCAGTCATCTGTTCTTTATTCTGCTTCATTATATGTGGATTCATAAAGTAACATATTTTGGCACATGTGGAGTTTGAACGACAATGCTATTAAAAATTACTGGGTCAAAGAATATATAAAACAAGAGATTAAAAATATACAGAGAAACTAACAACAGACAATGAAAACACTATGTACCAAAATTATTGGGCTGCAGCAAAAGCAGTAATAAGAGGAAAATGTATATAGTTACAGGCCTATCTCAAGAAGCAAGAAAAATCACAAATAGACATCCTAATATCTCATCTTAAGAAACCAGAAAAATAAGAACAGAAGTGGGAAGGAGGCATGGTAGAAGAGGGTAAAGGGGGTCAAACAGACGGTGATAAAAGAGGTGAGTCTGGGTGGTGAAGACACCAGGCTATATAGATGATGTATAGTAGAATTGTACACTTGAAACCTATATAAATTTACCAACCAATACTATCCCAATAAATTTAATAAAAATTAATAAAAAATATAAACTATAATAAGTTACTACCTGTGCTACAGGAGATGTCTATATTTCTACAAGAAAAGTGAAGCTCACAGAAGAAGAAAGAAAAAAAAAAAGAAAATTTGAAGAAAGTTTGCAAATTATGTGTTCATCAAGTAGGGTTTAATCCAGTAGCACATAGTATATGTGACATTTGAAAACAAACCATATAAATTTATCACATTAACAGAATAAAGAATAAAAGTATGTTAACTTTTAACAACTATTCATGCTGAATATCTTTTGATTTTGAAAGACACTGATACAGAGTGTCCCAAAATTCATGCAAGATTCACAATTTTTGTACAAAATTACTTCTTGCGTGAATTTTGGGACACCATTTATAGTCTACAGATATAAATAACGCTATATATCAATTAAATTGGGCAAAAAATATTAAACAGACTCTTTAGAAGAGCAATTCAAGTGGCCAATAAACATTTGAAAAGATGTTTTATACCATTTGTCATCAAAGGAATCCAAATCTAAACCATGGTGACATACAATTATTGATCTACTGGAAAGGCTAAATAAACACACATTTTGCAATACCAAGTACAATGAAGATTTGGGCACCTGGGGCTTTCATACATTGCTTGTGGTAAGGTAAGATGGTACATCCACTTTGGAATAATATGTCACTATCTTATAAGGTTTGTTATAATCCTATATTTTGACCCATTCTTAAGTTTTATTAACTAAATTTTAGCTTTGTTGTTTACTTGAGGGAAATAAAAAAATAATTTAATTTTTTTTCCTGAAATAATTATAAATACTTTAATAACACTAGCCAAATATTGGAAACACCTTAAGAGTGTATGAACAGGAGAAAGGATAAAAAAAATTATGGTATATCCATACAATGAAATTCTACACAACAGTATAAAATAATGAAGTACTGACAAACTCCACAACATGGATAGACCTCAAATACAGTCCATTGGGAGAAAAAGTCAGAAACAAAGGAGTATACACTGTATAATTTCATTTATATGAAGCTCCCTAGAGTTAGGAAATTAATCCACAGAGACAGTGTTCAGAACAGTGGTTTGTTGCCTTTGTTACATTCAGATTGACTAGAATAGGAAACTTTTAAGAGTAATGCTATTGTTTAATATCTTGCTTGAAGTAGTAATCAAAATTATTTTATATTTAATGAGACAATTGGGCCCTTATGACTGGTGCATTTGGCCGTGCACTTTATTAATTTATTTTTTTAAACATATCTTTTATTGTTTTTGACAGAGATAGTGAAAGACAGAGACAGAGAAACACAGAGAGAAGAGGGAGGACCCAGAACAATCTCTGTAGTTGTTCATGTTTTTTGACATGGTTTTGTTCCTTTCAGGTGTGTGGGGGCCATGCAGGGCGGGAACCAGGTCATGGGCCTCCCACATGGGAAGCTTACCATGGTGAGAGCCAAACTGGGGGCCTTTCACATGGGAAGCACACCCAGTTCAGCATGTGGGTCTGCATGGGCAGGGTCCGGCATTCAATCCTTGGTCCCTGGGGCTACAAAGTGAGCACTTAACCAGCTGAGCCATTCCAGCTTCTCCATGTGTGCATTTTATTTCAAAATTATAAATATTATTTTTTTAGTTAAGAAAGAAATCAGATGAAATTAACATGGTAAAAAGCAACATAAAAAAAGTTTAATGTGGGCCAATGAAAGAACATCTAAATTAGAATATATTTCAAACGTGAGGAGTGTAAATAACTGATTTTTGCAATAGAAAATCTGATGTTAAAAAAATGTTGAATTTATTAGATGATATACAGTAAATAATTCTTCTTGTGTGGATATTAAAAATAAACAAAGAAACAATAAAAACATGTTGCAAATATCCATGATTTCAGCCCAAACCCTCTACAAACAAAATAGAACAAACAATAAAATATAACTAACTTCTCTCCTAAAAATAAAAGGTTGTCCACATTAAATTATGCAGAGTGTTTCACCATTGTCCACCTTTTATTCTGAAACTTGCCTCACATTAAGATGCTCAATGGATAAAATTTTACCTTATAGGAACATTATTTCTAAAAAAAACTGAGCACTGATCCTGTCACAAATATCAAAATAGCAAATCAGGTCCCTTTTGTATGGTTAACAGTCCCTATAAAGAGCTTATAAGATTTATAGCTTTAAATTTGTTTTTGCATCCTCTTACATTTTCATTAAATTGTTTAGCCATTGGAAAACAATTTCAAGAAAACCTTTATATTACATGCATTTACCTAGATTTCTCTAGATACGGTTATGCATTCAAATCCTGGGGTCTGTAAGTGATAGGGTGGATAGACTGAGTGGCATAAAATGATTCTGTAAATTAATATTATCATTTCTTAATTTTTAATATTAAAATGGTAGTTCTGAATATGAGAAAATAGTTATTTTCCCTTAGCACTCCTGAGTTATCTTTAGAGCTGGTGGTATTTTAGTTAAAAGTAAATAATTTCAATGTAAAATTGGGCAGAAAAATCAAGAGCTTGGTGTTTAGGTGTGGAGTTTTCAGCCTTGACTAGAATCTTATAAGGTGCGAAAAAGAGGAAAAGTTGTTCAGCATGAACAATTAGAGCATAAGTACATTTTGTTTCATCCATTTTTGCCTAGTTAGTTAAAAAAACAAAACAAAAAAAATGATACAAAGCAAAACAGACAAAAAGAAATTAGGTAGATTAAAAATAAAATAAAATAGAAGATATAAGACTAAAGACTCTACAAACAGGCCACTAAGGCTGAACATCTAAGTCAAAACATTCATATTAAAAATTTAAATCATCAACTTCTGCAATACAAAATTTTACCTAATGTTGGATTTCACAAAAGATATAGAGTGCTCAATTTTTCCTAAAGTAAAACTTGAAAAATGTGTTATATAAAATCATTAGCACAAAGCTATTATGACTCCTCCATTTGGTTCATTATAGAAGATGGATGAAAGTCAAAGTCACTCAAGTTTATTTATGATTTGAAGAAGAATCATATATGGACAAAATTTTTGTAAAACGTATAGAAGGATATAAATCATCTGCAAATAATATACAATTATCATAATTTGATGGGATTATAAGGTATATTCAACTGTGTGTGTGACACTTAACTTGCAAGAGACGTACCAATGAACTTTGAATCAGTCATTCTTCCTCACAGCATAATAAAATGTTCAGAAAGGCTTAATTTGGGGTTATTATTTTACATGCCAAGTGTATTGCTATGAGACTATTAATCTTTGGTCTATTGCAGTTTATAGCAGTAGAGTTAAATTATAAAGTGTTATTATATCTATCTTTTCACATCATAAGAGTCGATTTAAAATGGAAAAAACTGTCATTCCAAATTTTATTTGGAATCTACAAAATCTAATTGTCATTTGCATCTAACTTCATTATAGTGACAAGGCTCTCTAATTCCCTATCATATCATGTGCCATTGTGGAAGCTGGGATGGCTCAGTGGGTTAAGTAATTGCTCTGCAGCCCCAGGGACAGAGGATTGAATCCCAGCCCTGGCAGATTCATACACTGAACTTGGTGGGGAGTGCTTCCCATGCAGGAGGCCCCTAGTTTGGTTCTTGCCCTCAGGTATGGCCCCTGACTCGAGAAGGGATGCCTCCCATGTGGGAGGCCACCAGTCCAGTCCCCCCCCCCCACCTGTGTGGCCCCTGCCCACCTGTGTGGAATGAAACCATGTCAAAAACTGACGATATACAACTATGGAGACTGCTCTGCCTCCCCTCCTCCCTTCTTTCTGTCTCTTTATGTCTTGGTCTCTGTCAAAAACAATAAAATAAATCTTTAAAAAATATACCATGTTCTATAATAAAACCTAATTGCCTTTAATCTTCTGAGATATAAAAATTTAATATTTCAGTGTGTATTATTTATATTGAAAAACAACTTTGTAATTGTTTTTGATATTACCTATATGTTTGCTTCTTATTTTTAACCATGTACTTTAACATCTTTCTTGTAATCATCAGGAAATGTGTGTGTTTTAATTTATAAATGTTCACTATTACATTAAATATTTATAAATAATTATATGACCACTCTGAGGGATCTTGCTGAAAACTAGAGTTGGGGGGTAGAAAACAGACTAAAACACAAAATAAGAATAAATACAGAAAACAGATTATTTCAGAGGCAAACAATAAGATACACAAATTGTCCACATATAAGACACATGAACTAAGCTAAATATATGACTTTTAAAAGAAAACAATGATTTTGTATATTTACCTTTTTTAATAAAAGCTTTTTGAAAATACAATTAAAAAATAATAAATATAATTTGTCACTCTTTCTATATATGTATTATATGTAAGGAATGAATGCACCTTTATTTAAAACTATTCAAAGTATTATTTACATGTGGGCTTATTTGAAAAAAAATTGAATTATCATAAGAATTTAAGTATTACTGTTGCTCTTCATTGATTACTAATGTATTTATTTTATTATTGGTCTTAAACGATTAATTATTTTGAGATCTATGGGAACAAAATTTCACATAATACATGCTTTTGCTTATTTATTCAATATATTAGGTAATATTATATATTACTTCTGTTGTTGATTCAAGTACATAGCAAATATTTCAAACGCCACTGCTAGGGCAAGTCCTACATATAAACCAACTCTTCAGGTGGGTCGTCTGCTTGGATACGTGACAAGGCAACCCCATACGTCTGTTTGCCTGGCATTAGATTTATAATAAAATAATCATAAATGGTGCATTCTCTGTTAAATGGCAACCAGCTGGCTGAACTCTGTGAATGCAAGTTGAGAAATGCAAAATCCTAATCCATTATCATATTACAATCTGAAATCCACATGGTTCTGATCTCTGAAAACATAATAATAGGATAAGAGAAAAAGGGGGAGCATGGATTTTTAATTCAACAATGAAAAGTCAAGCATATTATTCAGCTGACAAAAGCACTTTGAAAATACAGTGCTTTGAAAACTGTGATCTCCAGAGGAACACTCAAATTTGATTCTTTTTGTTATTGTCTGAATTGTTTTGGGTGATGTATTTCACTGCTCCATTGCACTTTATTTTTCAGAATCCAAACTCTTGCAGATTGGGGTGAATATATAGAAATATAATTATCCTCTTGAGTTTTAATTGTAAATTTACTTCTGAGAACTAATCTTTATCAGACTTGTGATAGAAACAGCAAATTTGATTCAATAGAACTCTGTGTTTTCAACTTATTTAATTGTTACTTAAATATTTTATCCATGTTAAAAGGATATAAAGTCATTTTGATTAAACCATTTCAACTTTCTCTAGCATTCCAAATTTTTTGATGCTACTACCACTATAATAGATTAATTACACTTTTCTGAAAAATCAATTTTTAAAAATAATCTAGGTTGTGTAAATATTCTACTGGGGTTTCTAGAAATACAAATGTCACCTAAAGCCATGCCCAGCCATTCTCTGGATTTTTTTTTTAAGTAAAAAACCTGCTTTTCTTTTTTTCTATATCAGTTCTCCATAAAACAATAAATTTGTTGGAAAAGGAATTTTACGTACAGGTATTAAGCATTAGTTATTGTTTATTTTTTATTCAAAAAACTATTTTCTAGTCTGGCCATAGACTATTTCTTAATTTTTACTCAAGGTGTGTAAGAATGTTACCTATGGGTGGGCTTTTGTTATAACGAACATAAAGCAACTTTAAAGCTTTTAGCACCCAGTGCTTTGAATTTAATAGCAAAAGGATTGCTGAAAGACTATTTTATTACATTACCTTATTCTTAGACCTTGTGAATAAAGGCTTAAGGTCTACAGAATTTTCATCTTAACATAATAGTATTAGACTATGAGAACTATAATAAAAATTAGATTGCTTCTTCTATTATAACATCCATTTCTTATAGTTGAATGAAATGGGATCAAAATATCCTGGGGAATTTGATATGCATGTTAGGTCAGGTTAGAAGTTACATTCAAATGTAGAAAGGCCTTATGAAGTTATATATCTGTAAGGAAAATTGCAAGCAAGCCACCATTTTTTTTCTAAAGTAGAGCTTAATCTCAACATTTACATACAGCAAAAACAATTAGCTTTTCTGCTCATTTAAAAAAACAGTTGTATGTACTATTAACATTTTGAAAAAAGTTGCTTAACCTGAACAAGATAGGATGGCTGCAACAGTCATTAAGAAAAGTATAACATACATTTTCTTGAAAATATGGTACCTCACAGAAATAAACATAGACTTTGCATTCACATATTTGTGCAACTAATTACTGACTTTCCTATGTGCACTGGTTCCCTCTAGTTTTTGTTCTAAATGAAATTAGGTGCAACATCCATGCATGTTCTAAATATTTCTGGGACTTTTTGTTTTTCTGATCCACATTTGCATTTCACATTACACTTATCACCTAGCATTTTTAATGATCCTTTGAGAACTAAAATAAAGAAGTCTGTGTATTACAAGTTAGAAATCATCTAATGACCAGTACTTACTCTAACCTGCTTATGTAATGTTGTTTCCTAACAGTTATTTTTATTCTTGATTAATATATCTATTCATATTAAATATATAAATGTGTAAATTTTATCAACTATCCACAAAAAAAAAAAAATGTTTTTTAATGAAAATTGTCCACATATCTACAGGTGCTCTCTTTTCAGAGTAGCTTTACCTAATCATGTTTGTTTCTATATGCTGTGCTGTGTGTTCTCACAGTACACATTTAATCATAGTTGCTTTCTGATGAACTCTTGGACCTGCACCTGCCTTTTGAATTCCTTTTTAGAGTTTACCTAGCTCAGCAAAATGATTCCAGTAAATTCCCAGGATACTAGGCCACTAAATAGGATTTTCAATGATTTTAAACTACTTTTTGTTCTTTCTGTTAGAAAAATGTGAAACATTGAGGTCCCCCATGCAAGCCACCAGGGATTTGTCTCAATAGCATAAAGAAGCTGAAGTTTCACTTGAACATTTTCTTAATTTTCTTCCTCAGTTGAACAGTTTAGTAAGAACTTATGAGAAATTCCACATAACAAGGACTGTAGATATGTTTAAAAACATAGTGCTTAGTGTACATCAATTCTCTCTTTAGGGTATTTGCTAATATTAATATAAATTATTTTATTTCCACCAACATATAATTAAATTTAAAACTTTAAATTTAGGGCTTACAATAATTCAAACTACTTTAAAGTAGTTTAAATAATTTAAAACATATACACACATGTATAGATTGATTTAAATATGTTTTGACTAAGTTTATTGATTTTAATGTATCTCTTCAATGCATACAGAATGTTATGTGTGTTATGACAAAAGTGGAAAATATATGTGCATATTCACTAAATTCGGTGGGTCTATTTTTATCTTTTGATTGTATATAGACTATATTTACATTGAAAAACAATATACATATCCTAAATGACACAGACTCATACAACTTTGCAAACTATTCTCAAAATACAAGAATTGTCAGCATTATGTAACTTAATTTCTACACATGCTGTGCTCTTTTGGTAATGTTTCCTCTTTACTCTGCCTTATCGTTGTGGTTTCTCACCCTTAGCCCACGTGGAGACTACTAGAGTGTTTAAGGTCCCTTGTCAGAACATGACATTATTGTTTTATGAAAAAGAGAATAAAAAGAAGGACTCTTTAGAAATGACTTAGTAGGCCCAAGATTTAAACTGCTTTGACAGCAGCAGGGATACAAACTATAAAATATTTTCTGATAAAGTAATGCTTGTATAAAATCTACTAGTGGACCACGTAGGCATTTGAAGATAATTCTGAAGGAGAAAAATATGTTATAGTCTGGGTTTTCTCTTTATTTGGTACCACTGTGCCATTAGCTTACTCCATTACAAACATATTGGCTTTCTGTCTGTAACAAGAACACACTAACTTTATTCATGCATTTGGGTCTTCGCCTTGACTCTGCCTGGAAGTCTATGTTGATTCATATATGACTCATTTCCCCAGGCCTTGTCTTAGAGGTCAGAAGAGGTGGCTCACCAGCCAACAGAAATTAGCTTCTATATATTTATCTCAATTTAACTTATTCTTGTTTAAATTTCTTCATTAGTTATTACTCTATAAATTTACATGGTGAGTTATCTGTTAAAATCTACTGCTTCATGTTAGACTATTAGGTTCTATCACAGTAGGTATCTTGTGGTCATCCCCACAGTACCCCCAGTGCCTGTAAGGAAGCTTAGCTCAATTAAGTGATTGATAAAATTTTTGTTAAATGAATTAATTTATTAAATCAAGTTATGTGTAAAAAGGAACAAACTATTTTAGCTATGTAATTTATAATCTCACTCTCTTGGATTTGTCCACTCGATCGCCAATTTAGATCATTGAAATAGTAAGAATTATGTATATAGTACACTTACCAGGAACCAAGTTAGACAACCAGAAAAACCCCAAAACAATGTGCTGAAAAGCTCTGAGCATGCACAATGTAGCCAATAGTGTAGAAGAGGAGGTGGAGGTTATCAAGAGAGACCCTCCAAGTGGCACAGCTACCAAGTCCATTTCCATCACTGCTTTGCTTGATGTGAATAAAGAGGAACTTAACAAAGAACTCACTTCAAAGAAGGAAGTCAAGGGTTCTCCAAGCTTTTTGAAAAAGGGCTCTCAGAAGTTAAGGTCATTATTTAGCCTTCACCCAGAAAAGAAAGAAAATCTATCAAAAAATAAAGCATCTGCATTTTATAGAATATGTTAGTAGTTCTGACACTTTAGTTTCTGAGACTAAAGAAAATCAAAACCCCAAAAGATCAGAACCAAAAGTTGATTCCTCTCCTAGGAGAAAGCGTACTTCCTCATCAAACTCTCAAGGCAGCATCCACAAGAGTAAGGAAGATCTAACAGTTAGCTCATCTCAGGGGACAAATTCTCCATCCAATGAAAGTAATAAAAGAATACCTTCTCCAGGTCCAGTAAAAAGCAGGTTCTTGGAAAGGGTGGGGGATGCTTTTGCCCCAAGATTTAACACTGAACAGATTCAATACCAAGATTCAAAGGAGATTAATGCTGTTGTTCGTCAAAGAAAACCAGCTTCTTCTCCAAGGCCAAGGCCCAATGAGCTTTTAAGAACTCAGTCAACTGACTAGTGCGTTTACAGTCATTTTGAGCCATTTTGTAAGATCAATAACTCTACTCAGCCAACAAGCAGCATGGCAAATGCCAGCATACACCACCCCAAAATAAAATCCACAACTATGGGCAATAGTTATGGTAGGTCAAGCCCATTGCTTAATTACAACCCTAATGTTTATCACTCGTATCAACCAAATGAAACAAGTTTCGTGGATTTATGCAGAAATTTGGAAGCTTTATACACAAAAACAAATGAAATGCTATCATTGCAAATAAATATTAAAATACAAAATGAATATGGCTATAAATATTTGCCCAAAGAATATTTGGACAGTTTTTGTAACATGACAGTAGATTTCTATAGGGGCAAGTTTTGGGTTTGATGTATATGTTTACCTATATACTATGTACAGTAAAGTTATTGTTCTGTGTGACAAAAAAAAAAAAAAAAAAAAAAAAAAAAAAAAAAAAAAAAAAAAAAAGGCTGCCAAATCTCAAACTTGGAATTTTCAAGCTCTTATCAAAAATCAGTGTCCAGTCAGCACTTTTTTTGGAACTTGAGAAGGTTGAGAGAAGTGTGAGGTGGGGACACTTTAATAGGGGAAGGAGAAGTACAAAAACAATCTGTCATATTATTATCCTAGTTTGTAGCCTCCAGAGAAACTGTGTTATCCAAGTTTTAATGATTAATTATTTATAAGCCATGCATGATGGCTGTGGCTACAGTTCTAAGTCCAATACCCATGTAGTGACTGCCTATCTTTACATTATTTTTTGGAACCCCTAATTAGGAAAAGAATAAATGCTATAAATTGAGCTATAGAAGATATTTCAGTGATATTCTTCCTCAGTGACATGCAGACAAGAAAGTATATAGCCATATAATCACTCTAGTTATATGGACAATGGCTGGATATTTTCTGAACAGCCCTTGTATGGTCTTGTTTATAGAACAACAGGTTTTTTTGTTATTGTTGTGTTTTTTTTTTTAAGATTTATTTATTGTTTTTGACAGAGAGAGAGATACAGAGACAGAGACAGAGAGAAGGGGGAAGGCCCAGAACAGTCTCCATAGTTGCACATCATCGGTTTTTCCACATACTTTCATTTCACAGGTGGACTTGGGGCTGCACAGGGCAGGAATTGGGCCGGGGTCTTGCCCTGGTGAGAACTGAACTGGGAGCACTCCCCAGTTCAACATATGGGTCAGCATGGCTGGGGCCAGGATTCAATCCTTGGTTCTAGGGGCTGCAAAGTGAGTGCCTAACCCACTGAGCCATCCCGGTTTCCCCTGGTTTTTAAGTACTAATACAGTTTCCTCATGACCCATATTTCTGAGCCATTCTAAAATATTTACAAAATTTAAACTACAAATATGAAGTTTGTGCAAAATATAATTTTGTGGTAAATTTATTTTATAAAAATGATATGTAGCTTTTCTTACATTAAGAAACATCTATTTTGAGTCAACACATCTATGTGCCTATATATATGAGCTCCCTTATTCATATACATTTATTTCTCAATACAGGTGGGTAATTAATACCATGATGGAAATGAAAGTTCATGAATACTTGGGTTTACTTAACTACTAAAGGTAATACGCTTTGAGAAAAGTTGTGAGTGAAATACTTGCACATTTCTATCATTTGATTTTATTATATTTAGAATTGTTCATTTTCTTCAATTTTAAGACATTAGATTAAAATTATCCTAGAAAATACACATACATATGACATCAAATCCAGTAACTATATATTTATAATAACTTAAATGCTTTGGAAATGTCATAGCAAATTATATTCCTCTGATGCTATATAGTTAGAGAAAAATTGCAGCTTAGCCAAGAAAACAGTTTTCTGATAAAAATATTAACTGGAAAATATACTTTCTCTTTTCTCTCCAATGCTACAATCCTAAGAGGACTCTTAGAAGACGTACTCTAGCTGGACCTTAATTGTCAGGATAATATACAGACATTTACCATCATTTATATCCTGTACTTTTCTTCCAAATGCACTCTAATTTTGTGACCTCACTTATATTTCACTAGTGTCCTATTTACCATGCTTCACCACCATAATTTCACTCATTGATTCTCCCTAAAAATGGTGGTGTTAAAGTTCTTTTTTTGCTCCTACTTACTTAAGCTAAACTGGTATAGTGGATTTTTGTTATATGGCAGTAGTTTTCACTTTACAGAGCCCATCACTACAAAGCTATGGTGTAATGGCTGTTTGTATTGACACTTACTCCATTTTTCTCTGATTAGACACTAAAAGCAATTTATTTCCAATGTTTTTCAGTTGAAAGAGCATAGTATTTTGTACTTCAGTTCAGAGTTATTTTTTTCTACCTTTCTAATTCAATCTTTCTATTTTCTAATGTTAATAATAAACAACTTACCTGACCAATCGAGTTTATTTAAATTCTCGTTTTAAATGCCCTAATAGTATTCTTTTTTTTTATGTTCATTAATTTCTTAGACTTTTAAAATCTTCAGTAATTTTTCTAGCAAAATTTTGCCTTTTACAAAATTACCATTGTTTTAAAAAATAGTAAACTAATCATAAATGTTTAAACTTGTTTTCTAAGGTCACTAAACTAGAATGCACACGGCACTGCTATTCTTTAACAAAATTAATGCTTCTGTTTAGAGGAAGCATCAGCATATTTTAATTTTAAACTATTATTAACATCATTAATAAGGGTTAATTTTAACATATAAATGTGCATATATAATTTTGAGATATACAGCATTAGAATACCAAGTTTAATACCATTATTTCTATTTAAAAATGCTTTACTTTACATGATTACTCCAAATCAACATTTTATGAAGTGGAAAAAAAAGTATACTAGGATGCTACAAATTAAATATATATATATATATATATGTATATATATATATATATATATGTATATATATATATATATATATATATATATATATAATTTTTAAAGATGAACTTTTATTGTTTTTTACAGAGAGAGCTAGAGACAGAGAGAAGGGGGAGGGCCCAGAGCATTCTTTATAGTTTCATGTCATCAGCCTTTTACATAGTTTCATACCACAGATGAGCATGGGGCTATGTATATGTAGAGCAGGGACCTTGCTGGGGACTCAGCCAAGGGAGAACTGAACTGGAGGCACACCCCAGTTCGTCATATGGGTTTACATGGACCGGGGCCAGGTTTCGATCCTCAGACCCTGGGGCTGCAAATGAACATTCAACCTGCTGAGCCATTTCAATATTCCCTACAAATTATATTTTAAAGTAGGCAGTAGTAACAAAGACATAGAGTAATTAAACACAGTAACTTCAGCTCTCTTTCCAGTCCAGTATTATTTTTTAAATACTATTACGTACACTGATCTTCTAAAGATATTCTCTTTTCTCTATTGGCTCTTGCCAATATTTTATAGCTTATAATTTTCTACTTCTGAATGCCTAGGCATCTCTTTCTTGTATTTATCTTCAATATATGGTTATTTGTGGTGTCATGGTCCTTTGCTCAGCCTTTCATGTATGCCTTTCCATAGTAGCCCCCTTGTGCACAGAATGTATATGTATTTCTCCTGTTCCTACTAAGTATTGACAATGGCTGGGTTCAAATAATTTGTTGTTATTGGTGGTGGTGGTAGTTGGCTTTCAAATACCAGCTATCTGTTTTTAAAATGTTTGTACATTTCTCTTTGCATATCATTACAAGATTTATTTTAAATACAGCCAAAGAACATCAGATCTTTTGACTTACCCTCCTTAAAACTGTTTTATTATATATTGAACTTATAGATTATTTATTTTATATATTTGACTTAAATACTTTCCCTTAGACTTTTTAAAAATGAGCTTTTTAAAGACAGAGTAGAGAAATATAGTATCTGTACAGTGTGTGTCAAAGTAGATTCAAGTGGAAATTATGTCCTATTTTGGTTGAGAGGTCTAAAAATGTGAAGTCATAAGCTACGGTGCAGGGAACGCAGTATGCAAGAACTGCTAACTCATGACATCATAGAGATATTATTCCTACATATGCTTATATAATTCTAAATTTGTAATAAAAAAAGTTGGTGTCCTATGTGTTATGTTATTAGGGCAGGGATAAAAACACATGAAGTAATGTTGTCACAACTGGCACTGACTTAATCTATTTTGAACTCCATGCAGGATCATACAGATTTTATTATATTTCAGTTGAAAAAATAAAAATATAGACATAGTTTGTTTAAACCTTAATGATTAGTAAGAAAGACTTGGTCATAGAGATAAATTAAGAAAATAATTTCTCTCTATAGAGAGAAACCCCTTATTGTATTTTGCAGTGTATATAAATACTAATAATTAGGACCTATGATTAAGTATTAGAATTATTGGTCAAAAAAGTATATCATAGTAACTTCAAATATGTAATTTATGCCAAGTACACATAGGTTACTTTATTCCTGATATTTAAAAACATGACCAAATACAATTTTAGGGGGGAAGAAAAGACATACATAGATTTATATACTGCCTTAAGGCTGGGGTTTTTTTTTGTTGTTGTTGTTGTTGTTTTTTATTGTTAAATTTAATGGGGTGACATTGGTTGGTAACAATCAGACAGTTTCCCAATGGACAACTCCACATCACATCACCCATGCATCGCATTATGTGCCCAGCTCCCAGAATCAGGTCCCCCTCCAACCCGATATATCTGGTGCCCACTCCCCCCTCCACACACAAATCTCCCTCCCCCCTCCCCCCTCCTCTGTCCTCTCCAGGTAAACACCAAACCATTGAGTGTGTCCATAATGCTGGTGCCCTCTCCCACCTCCCCTCCCTCTCGCCCTCCCCCC
>PVKE010006952.1:0-52428 GCA_004027555.1 Craseonycteris thonglongyai | reverse complement strand
TTGTTTTTTTCTTGTTGAGTTGTACAAGTTCTTTGTATATTTTTGATATTAGCCCCCTATCAGAGGCATTGTTTGCAAATATTTTCTCCCAGTTGGTTGGTTGCCTCTTTGCTTTGTTGATGGTTTCCTTTGCAGTGCAGAAGCTTTTTAGCTTGATAAGGTCCCATTCATTTATTTGTGCTCCTACTTCCCTTGCCATTGAGGTCAGATTCATAAAGTCTTCCCTGAATCCCAGGTCTATAAGTTTAGTGCCAATGTTTTCTTCTTTGCAATTTATTGTTTCCTTTCTTATTTGGAGGTCTTTAATCCATTTTGAGTTAATTTTGGTATATGGTCAAAGATCGCAGTTCACATTCAGCCTTTTGCATGTGGTTTTCCCATTTTCCCAGCACCATTTACTGAAGAGGCTTTCTTTTCCCCACTGTATATTTTTTGCTCCTTTGTCAAAAATAATCTGTCCATATATTTGTGGGTTTATTTCTGGGTTTTCAATTCTGTTCCATTGGTCTGTGTGTCTGTTTTTCTGCCAGTACCAAGCTATTTTGATTACTGAGGCTTTGTAGTACAGATAAAAGTCAGGCAGTGAGATGCCCCCAGCTTTATCGTTTTTTCTTAGGATAGCTTTTGCGACTCATGGTCTTTTGTCGTTCCATACAAATTTGATGATTTTTTTAAAAATCTATTTCTTGAAAGAATGACTGTGGGATTTTGATGGGAATGGCATTGAATCTGTATATTGTTTTGGGGAGTATGGCCTTTTTAACTATGTTGATTCTTCCAACCCATGAACATGGAATGTCTTTCCATTTCTTTGTGTCCTCTTTAATTTCTTTTAAGAGTGTCTTATAGTTTTCAGTGTATAAGTGCTTCGTGTTCTTTGTTAGATTTATTCCTAGGTATTTCATTTTTTTGTTTGCAATGGCAAAGGGAATGGATCTTCTTATCTCTCTTTCTGAAGTTTCATTGTTGACATACAAAAATGCAGTTGATTTTGGGACATTGATTTTGTAGCCTGCGACTTTACTGTATTTGTCTATTATTTGTAATAGATTTCTGATAGAGTCTTTAGAGTTTTCTGTATAAAGGATCATGTCATCTGCAAAGAGTGACAGTTTAACGTCTTCTCTCCCGATTCTAATACCTTTTATTGCTTTCTCTTGTCTGATTGCTCTGGCTAGAACTTCTAGTACTATGTTGAACAGCAGTGGTGACAGGGGGCATCCCTGTCTTGTTCCTGATTTTAGGAAATAGGTTTCAGCTTTTCCCCATTCAGTATAATATTTGCTGAGGGTTTGTCATATATGGCCTTTATTATGTTTAGGTACTTTCCTTCAATTCTCATTTTATTCAGTGTTTTTATCATAAATGGGCGTTGTATCTTGTCAAATGCTTCTTCTGCATCAATTGAGATAATCATATGTTTTTTTATCCTTTGTTTGGTTTATGTGCTGGATTACATTGATTGATTTGCATATGTTGAACCATCCTTGTGCCCCTGAGATGAATCCCACTTGGTCATGGTGAATAATCTTTTTAATGCATTGTTGTATTCTGTTAGTTAGAATTTTATTTAAGATTTTTGCATCAGTGTTCATCAGTGAGATTGACCTATAGTTTTCCTTTTTGGTATTGTCTTTCCCAGGTTTTGGTATTACGGAGATATTAGCTACATAGAATGAGTTGGATAGTACTACCTACTCTTGAATTTTCTGGAGTAGTTTGAGGAGGATGGGCATTAGTTCTTCCTTGAATGACTGGTAGAACTCATTGGTAAAGCCATCTGGTCAAGGCCTTTTGCCTTTGGGCAGGTTTTGGATAGTTGTTTCAAGTTTTGTACTGTTGATTGGTCTATTTAGGTTATCCAAATCTTCTTGGTTCAGTTTAGGTAAACTATATGTTTCTAGAAATTTGTCCATTTCCCCTAGATTGTCAAATTTGTTGGCATAGAGTCTTTCATAATAACCTCTTATGATTGTTTGTATTTCTGCAGTATCAGTTGTGATCTCTCCCCTGTCACCCCGTATTCTGGAAATATGAGATTTTTCTCTTTGCCCTTTGGTGAGCCTAGCCAGTGGTTTGTCAATTTTATTGATTTTTTCAGAGAACCAGCTCTTTGTGGCATTAATTTTATCTATTGTTTTTCTGTTCTGAATTTCATTAAGTTCTGCTTTAATTTTTATTAATTTTTCTCTTCTGCTGGCTTTGGGGGACCTCTGTTCTTCTTTTTCTAGCTCTATAAGATGAGATGTGAGGGTGTTTACTTGTAGTTTTTCTTGTTTCTTGAAATAGGCCTGTAATGATATAAATTTCCTTCTTAATACTGCTTTCGCTGTGTCCCGGAAATGTTGGTATGTCATGTTTTTATTGTCATTCATTTCTACAAATTTTTTAATCTTTTATTTTATTTCCTCTTTGATTCAGTCACTTTTTAATAGCATGTTGTTCAATCTCCACATATATGTGGTTCTCTCTGCACTTGATCTTTTGCAATTGATCTCTAGTTTCAACACTTTGTGGTCTAAGAATACACTTGGTATGATTTGGATGCCCTTAAATTTGGTGAGGTTGGATTTCAGTCCCAGGATATGGTCTATCCTTGAAAATGTTCCATGTGCACTAGAGTAAAATGTATAGCTCTGTGTTGCAGGATGGACTGACCTATAAATGTCAATTATGTCCATTTCCTGTAATGTGTCATTTAAAGCTGCAATTTTCTTATTTAATTTCTGCTTGGATGATCTGTGCAATGTTGTCAGTGGGGTGTTTAGATCCCCTACTATAATTGTATTTTTGTCAAATTCTTTTATTAGATCTGTTAGTAGTTGCTTTATAAATTTTGGTTGCTTCCTGATTGGGGGCATATATATTGTTGAGTGTCATGTTTTCTTGGTGTATTGTCCCTTTTATCAAAATGTAATGTCCATCTTTATGTCTTATTATTTTTTTATCCTGATATCTTTTTCATCAGAAATCAGTATGGCCACTCCAGCTTTTCTCTGACTGCCATTTGCCAGGAGTATTGTTTTCCATCCTTTTACCCTGAGTCTATGTCTGTCTCTGTGGCTGAGGTGTGTCTCTTGTAGGCAGCATATGGTTGGATTTTGTTTTTTAATCCAGTCTGCTACCCTATGCCTCTTTATTGGTGAATTCAGTCCATTTACATTCCCACAAGGGAAGCACAGTCCAGTTCAGCATATGGGTCTGCACGGGCTGGAACTAGGATTTGATCCTCAGTCCTCAGGGCTGCAAAGCAAGCGTTTAACCTGCTGAACCATCCTGGGTTTCCCTAGTTTCTATATCTTTTTTAGTCTCTTGTTTTATTTCTTCTTTGATCCAGTCATTTTTTAATAGCATGTTATTCCATCTCCACATATATGTAATTTTTTCCCTGCTTTCTTTTTACAGTTGATCTCTAGTTACAAAGCTTTATGGTCTAAGAATACACTTGGTATGATCTGAATATTCTTGAACTTGCTGAGGCTGGTCTTGTGTTCCAGGATATGGTCTGTCCTTGAAAATGTTCCATGTGCACTAGAAAAAAATGTATTGCCCAGTATTGCAGGATAGAGAGTCCTATAAAGTCAATTATGTTCAAATGCTGTAATGTATTATGTCAGGCTTCTATTTCCTTATAAAAGGAAACTCATTATATATATATAAAAAAAAAGACCTGGGCAGAAATTATGAGTGATACTACAAAAATGCAAACAATCATAAATGTCAGTGATAGACTTTATGCCATCAAATTTGACAAACTAGAAGTAATGGACAAATTTCTAGAAACATATAGTTTACTTAACTCAACCAAGAAGAACTGGATAACCTAAATAGACCAATCAACAGCACAGAACTTGAAACAATGATCCAAAACCTTCCCAAAGGCAAAAACCCTGGACCAGACTGTTTTACTAACAAGTTTTATCAAACATTCAAAGAACTAAACCCTATCCTCCTCAGACTACTCCAAAACATTCAAGATGAGGCAATATTCCCTAACTCATTCTATGAAGCCAATGTTTCCTTAATATTAAAACCTGGGATGGACAAAGCACAGAAGAAAATTATAAACCAATATCTCTGGTAAACACTGATGCAAAAATACTAAAGAAAATATTGGCAAATAGAATACAACAATGCGTTAAAAAGATTATACATCATGATCAGGTGGGGTCCATCCGAGGAGCACAAGGACAGTTTGACATACGCAAATCAATCAATGAAATACAGAACATAAACAAAATAAAAGATAAAACCATATGATTATCTCAGTTGGTGCAGAAAAAGCATTTGACAAGATAGAACATCCATTTATGATCAAACACTAAATAAAATGGCAATTGAAGGAAAGTACCTCATCATAATAAAGGCCATATGTGGCAAATCCTCAGCTAATATTATGCTGAACAAGAAAAAGCTAAAGTCTGTTCTCTTAAAATGAGGAACAAGACAGGGATGCTCCCTGTCATCATTGCTATTTAATATAGTACTGGAAGTTCTAGTCAGAGCAATTAGGAAAGAGAAATGAATAAAAGGATCCAAGTTGGGAGAGAAAAAGTCAAACTGTTACTTTTTGCAGATGACATGTTCCTTTATATGGAAAACTTTAAAAGACTCTACCAGGAAGCTATTAGAAACAATATACAAATACAGTAAAGTTTCAGGATAGAAAATCAATGCGGGAAAGCCGGGATGGCTCAGTGGGTTAAGCGCTCACTTTGCAGCGCCGGGGACCAAGGATCGAATCCTGGCCCCAGCCCATGAGGAACCATGTGCTGAACTGGGGAGTTCCCCCAGTTCAGTGCTCTGTCTCTGTCTCTGTCTCTGTATCTCTCTTTCTCTCTGTCAAAAATTAAATAAATAAATAAATAAAAAGTTAAAAAAAAAAAGAAAATGTACAAGAATCAATTGCATTTTCATTTGTCAACAACAAAACATCATAAAAAAGAAAATCAACACCTTTTGCAATTGAAAAAAAAAAAAGAATAAACTACCTAGGAATAAATCTAACAAAGAATGTGAAGGACTTATACACTGAAAACCATAAGACATTATTAAAAGAAAGTGAAGAAGACACAAAGATATGGAAAGATATTTCGTGTTCATGAGTTAGAAGAATCAACAGAGTTAAAATGTCCATATTACCTAAAGCACTATACAGATTCACTGCAATTTCCACCAAAATCCCATACACATTCTTTCAAAAAATAGACTAAAAAGTTGTCAAATTTATTTGGAACCACAAAAGACCCTGAATTACCAAAACTACCTTAGGAAAAATGAATAAAGCTGGGGGCAACACACTCCCTGACTTTAATCTGTTCTACGAAACCTCAATGATCAAAACGGTTTGGTATTGGCAGAAAAATAGATACACAGACCAATGGAACAGAATTGAAAACTGAAAAATAAACCCACAAATATTTGGACAGATTGTTTTCGACAAAGGAGTGAAAAATATACAGTGGGGAGAAGAAAGCCTCGTCAGTAAATGGCGCTAGGAAAATTGGGAAACCATATGCAAAAGAATGAATTTGAACTGCAATCTGTGGCCATATACCAAAATTAACTCAAAATGGATGAAAGACCTCCACATAAGACCCAGAACAATAAACTGTGTAGAGGAAAACATCAGTACTAAACTTATAGACCTTGAGTTCAGGGAGGACTTTATGAACCTGATCTCAAAAGAAAGGAAAGAAAAAGCAAAAATAAATGTATAGGACTTTATCAAACTAAAAATTTTCTGCACAGCAAAATAAATAAATAGTAATAATAATCAAACAAACAAAAAAACAACATCAACAAAGCAAAGAAGTAATCAACTAACTGGGAGAAAATACTTGCAAACAATGCCTCTGATAGGAGCTAGTATCTAAAATATATAAGGAACTCGTACAACTTAACAATAAAAAAAAAGGCAATTCAATTAAAAAATGGACAGAAGACCTAAACAGACACTTCACCCATGAAGATATACAAATGGCCAGCAGACATATGAAAAAAATGCTCAACATCACTAGCAATTAGGGAAATGAAGATACCACCTCACACCTGTTAGAATGGCTATAATCAATAAGACAAGGAATAACAAGTGCTGGAGAGGCTGTGGACAAAAAGGAACCCTCATACACTGCTGGTGGGAATGCAAATCGGTATAACCACTTTGGAAGACAATATGAAGATTCCTCAGAAAATTAGGAATGGAACTACCCTATGACCCAGCAATTCCCCTCTGGGTATCTACCCCCAAAATTTGAAACTTTAGTCTGTAAAAACATATGTACCCCAATGTTCATTGCAGCACTGTTCATGGTGGTCAAGACATGGAAACAACCAAACTGCCCCTTCATAGATGACTGGATAAATAAACTGTGGTACATTTACACAATGGAATATTCCTCAGAAATAAGAAAAGATGGAATTCTGCCATTTGCAACAACATGGATGAAATTTGAGATCATCGTGCTAAGCAAAATAAGCCAAACAGAAAAAGCTAAGAGCTACATGACTTCACTCATACATGGAATATAAAACTGATATCAACAAAGAAACAAAATCTCATGGACACAGTTAATAGTTTAGTGGTTACCTGAAAATAAGGGGGGAAGGAGTGGGAGAGGAAGGAGGGGGAATCTATGAAATTATTACTAACCAATATATTCCTAATAAATTTAACAGTAAAAGAAAAAAGAAAGATTAGGAACAAGACAATGATATTCACTTTGATCACTTCTGCTCAACATAGTGTTGGAAATCTTAGCTACACCAATCAATCAAGAAAAAACAAATAAAAGATCCAAATTGGAAAGAAAGAAGTAGAGCTGTCATTATTTGCACATGGCATGATACTAGATATGGAGAACCCTAAAGATTTTACCAAAATACTATTAGAACTGAAAAATGAATTTAGTAAAGTAAAATTACAAAATCAACATTCAGAAATTGGTTGCATTTTTATACACTAATAACAAACTATTAAAAAGAGAACTTAGAAATCAATCCAATTTATAGCTGCATCAAAAAATAAATACAGTGGTACCTCGGTTCACGAATGCTTCTGTTCATGAACAACTCGGTTCATGAACAGAAAAGTTCATCAAAATATGCTCCGGTTCACGAACTCAGCTTCGGTTCACAAACAGGAGCCGCAGCCATTTTAATGCTATTTCCTGGCTGTCACATGGTTGTGACTTCCTGTAGGAAGATCATGGAGAGAAAGAGACACAGAAAAAAGTACAATGTGAGTATTTTCAGTGACTTTTTTTTATTTTTGTTGTGTTCTTTCTACATTACTATACTGTACTAATGTGTATTGTAATTTGTTTCATATTTTTTGTGCTTCAAAAACCGAAAAAAAAGGTCAGAACGGATTAACCGGATTTACATTGAACCCTATGGGAAACTGTGCCTCGGTTCACGACCAATTCCGTTCGCGACCAGAGTCAGTTCACGAATTAAGTTTGTGAACCGAGGTACCACTGTACTAGGGAAGCCAGGATGGCTCAGCAGGTTAAGAGCTCACATTGTAGCCCCAGGGAACAAGGATCGAATTCAGGCCCCAGCTCGTGCAGACCCACATGCTGAACTGGGGTGTGCTTCCCATGGCCCCCAGTTTGGTTCTCACCCCCTAGTTAGGATCTTGCCCCCTGGTTTGGTCCCTGGCTCGAGGGGGTGTGCCTCCCATGCAGGAGGCCTCCAGCCCAGTTACCATCCTGCATGGACCCCATCCACCTGAGTAATGAAACCATGTCGAAAACTGATGACGTATAACTATTAAGAGTGCTCTGGGCCCTCCCCCTTCTCTCTGCCTCTCTCTGTCTCTGCCTCTCTCTCTGTCTCTGTATCTCTCTGTCAAAAACAATAAAACTATAAATCTTTAAAAAATAAAATAAAATACCTAGGAGTACATTTACAAATCACCCAACAACAAATGTTGGAAAAGATGTGAAGAAAAAAGAACATACTTATACTTTGGGTGATATTACAAATTTGTGCATCCACTATTGAAAACAGTATGGAGGTTCTTCAAAAAATTAAAAATAGAACTACCACAGGACATAGCAATCCCACTTCTGGGTATTTATCCAAAGAAACCCAAGGCACCCCTACATTCACTGCTGTGTTGTTTACAATAGTTGAGATATGGAAGTAACTTAAGTGTTCATTAATAGATGACTGGATAAAGAAGAAGTGGTACATATATACAATGGAATACTACTTAGCCATAAATAAGAATGAAATCTTACCATCTGCAACAACATGGATGTACCTAAAGGATATTATGCTAAAAGAAATAAGTTGGATAGAGAAAGACAAATACCATGTGGTTTTACTTACACATGGAATCTAAAAAACAAATTAACAAACAAAACATAAACAAACTCATATAAACAGAATTGAAATTTCTGGTTGCCAAGTAGGTTGGGTATTGGGAGGGCTGGGTGAAAAGGTGAAGGGATTAACAAGTACAAATTGGCAGTTATAAAATAGTCACATGGATGTAAAGTACAGCATAGAGCAGCGGTCCTCAACCCCTGGGGCATGGACTGGTACTGGTTGTGGCCTGTTAGGAACTGACCCATATTGCAGGAGGTGAGCAGCAGGTGAGTGAGTGAAGCTTCATCTACATTTACAACTGGTCTCCATCACTCACATTACCACCTGAGCTCTTTCTTCTGTCAGATCAGCGGGCATTAGATTCTTTTTTTTTTATATCTTTTTTATATTTATAGAGAGTAATTATTTTATCTTCAGTGCATATTTATTTCTATTTTACTCTTGACAGATAGAAAGAGAGACAGAGACAGAGACAGCTAGAGAACCGAACTCTGGGAACTCCCCAGTTCAGCATGTGGGTCCTGCCTGGGCCGGAGCTGGGATTCGATCCTCAGTCCTCGTGGCCTCAAAGCGAGCGCTCAGCCCGCTGAGCCGTCCCGGCTTTCCCAGAGGTTTAGATTCTTGTAGGAGCATGAACCTTGTTGTGAACTGCTCATGTGAGGGATCTAGGCTGTGCTTTCTTAATGAGAGCCTAATGCCTGATGATCTGAGGTGGAGCTGAGATGGTGATGCTAGCGCTGGGGAGCAGCTGCAAATACAGGTTAACATTAGCAGAGAGGTTTAACAGCCAGAGACCATAGTAAATCAGTTGCTTGCAGACTCATATCAAAACCTTATGAGTGAGTGGAGAGTGACAATCAAGGTGCATCTAGTGACAGGCTTTATGGTGGCAAGTTAGTCGATGTACTTCAATCATCCCGCTGCATCTGGTGGCAGGCTTTAGGTCAGAATCCAACACTTATTTTAGTTCACTCATGGCCCACTCCTTATTTTATTTACCACTTTCATCCACACCCCATTCCAGCACTGCTCACTTTGCTCATTCATAATTTTGGTAAGCCAACAAACCAACTCTAGCCAAAATGAGTTAAAAAAAAAGTCACTAGAGAGCTTCTTTGAAAAGACCCAATGATGAGACAGCAGAAGACTCTAAGACTGTCAACAAAAATAAAGCTGCATTTGAAAGAAAATATCAAGAAGGATGTTGAGATAGCTCAACAGGTTGAGTGCTTGCCCAGCAACCATGAGGTCTGGGGATCAAGTCCTGGTCTGGGCCCATACAAACCCATATGTTGAACTGCAGCACAACTGGTAACCACCGAGATGGCTGCAAAAGTTCTCGCCTCCAATGCTGGAGGCCCCCAGTTGGGTTCTTGCCCCACAAAGCTCCATATACATCTGTGTGGAATGAAACCATGTCACAACTAATGATGTATAACTGTAGAGACTGCTCTGAGCTCTTTCCCCTTTTCTCTCTCTTGCTCATGTTCTTTCAAACATTGAAATAAATCTTTGAAAAAGAAACAATACCAAGAGTCCTACTTAAATTACAGGTTTGTTGCAACAGGTGATTCACATTCTCCAAGCCCACTTTGCATAATATGTGGCAACTGGTTATCCAACAAACCCATGAAACCTTCAAAACTGCTTCACGGGAGGCTGGGATGGCTCAGCGGGTTGAGTGCTTGCTTTGCAGCCCTGGAGACCAGGGATTGAATCCCAGCTCCGGCCCATGAGGACCCATATGCTGAACTGGGGTGTGCCCTCAATTCAGTTCTTGCCGGGGCCTATGTGGAAGGCTCCTGTACCCGTTCCTGCCCTGCGCAGCCCCATGACCACCTGTGGAGTGAAACTATATGGAAAAACTAATACTGTCAACTGTGGAGACTGCTCTGGGTTCTCCCCCTTCTCTCTGTCTCTATCTGTCTCTCTCTCTGTCAAAAACCAATAAAAATAAATCTGTAAAAACAAACAAACAAACAAACAGAAACCTGCTTTACCACATGGAAACCAAGCACTCTGCATTAAAATACAAGCCTCTAGAGTTTTTCAAAAGAAAAAAAAAACCAAAAAAAACCAAAAAAACCTGATCACAAAGAACAGAATAAATTATTGAAGTCCACCATTTCATCGAATGTGTGCACACTGAGAAAGCATCACTCTTGGTGGCTAACTACAGTGCTAAAGCTAAGAAGCCCTTTACTATTGGTGAAGTGTTGATCCTGCCTGCTGCTAAGCACATTTGTGAACTTTTATGAGAGCCTTCAATTCTAAAAGTGGCATGACTTCCTCTTTCAGCTTGCACCATAACTAGACAAATTGATGAAATAGCAGAGGATGTTGGGGCAGAATTGTTGGAGAGGATTAATGAGTCGCTGTGGTCTGCAATCCAGGTTGACGAGTCTACCAATGTTGACAACAAGGCAACAATGCTTATTTTTATGGGATATGTTTTTCAGGAGGGTGTGCATGAGGATATGTAATGTGCACTTTTATTGCCAACCAATACCACAGCTGCAGAACTATTCAAGTCTCTGAATGATTACATATCAGAAAACCTGAATTGGTCATTTTGTGTCAGTGTATGCACGGACAGAGAGGCTGCCATGACTGGATGGTTTTCTGGTTTCACTACTCAGGTCAAAGAGGTCGCTTCTGAATGTGAGTCTATGCACTGTGTCATCCATGGAGAAATGCTGGCTAGCCAAAAAATGGCACCTAAATTTAATGTTTTGCAGGATGTGATTGAAATTATCAGCCACATTAAAGCACATGCTCTTAATTCCCATCTGTTTCTGTGGCTCTGTGAGGAGATGGACACAGAGCACACTCATCTCCTCTTACACAGAGGTGAGGTAGCTTTCTCAAGGGAGATCACTGGCCAGAGTTTTTGAGTTACCAGAGCCACTCCAGAGATTTCTTTTACAAAAACAGTCACCACTGGCAACACATTTCAGTGACATGGAATAGGTTGGAAAACTTGTTTACTTTTGTGACGTATTCAACCTGAGCTCAAAGAACTCAACCTGTCACTTCAGGGAAGAAGAACAACTGTGTTCTAGTCTACAGGTAAAGTGGTTGCATTCAAAGCCAAATCGGAATAATGGGGGCAACGAGTGAACATGGGGTTTTGACATGTTTCAAACATTATCAGAGATTTAGAATGAGATTGAGCCAGGACCTCCTTTCTCCCAGCTGGTGCATGATCACCTATCTCAGCTTTCAAAAGAGTTTGAGTATTACTTCCCAATCCTGAACTGGGAAGGAATGGATCTGCAACCTATTCGTGAATAAGCCAGGTGAATTGACTTTGTCCCTTCTAGAAGAGGATCAGCTGCTTGAGATCGCAAATGCCAGTGGCCTTACAAGTATGTTTGAGACAACTTCAAATCTCTATACGTTCTGGATCAAAGTTAAGGCAGACTATCCTGAGATGCCACAAAAGCACTGAAAAGCCCACTTCCATGTCCAACATCCTATCTTTGTGAAGCAGGGCTTTCTGCAGTGACAGAAACCAAAATGAGATTACAGAGTCACCTGGACATAAGCACCACACGTCTGGTGTCACTGTCTCCCCTCATCCCCGATGGGGCCATCTAATTGCAGTGACAAGCTCAGGGCTCCCACTGACTCTGCATTATGGTGAGTTACATAATTATTTCATTATCAATTACAATGTAGTAAAGTGCACAATAAATGTAATGTGCTTGAATCAGCCTGAACCCATCCCCTTACTTCCCCCTCCCCCACCCAGGTCCATGGGAAAATTGTGTTCCACACAACTGGTCCTGGTGCCAAAGAGGCTGGGGACTGCTGGCATAGAGGATATAGCTAATAATGTTGTAAAAACTATGTATGGTGTCAGGTAGGTACGCTACTTACTGGGAGATCACTCATAAGTTATATAAATGTCTAATGACAATGCTATACATTTGAAACTAATATAATATTGAATGTCAACTGTAATTTAAAAATAAAAAATTGAAAAAACAAACAAAAAACCAGATGTCCAATTAATAACCTAACTTTACACTCTAAGGAACTAGAAAAAGAATACCAAACTAAGCCCAAAGCTAGAAGGAGGAATAAAGTAATAAAGATTAGAGCAGAGATTGCTGAAATGGAGAATAGAAAAACAATGGTGAAAATAATAAAAACACAGTTGATTCTTTGAAAAGATAAAAAAATAAAAATCTTTTAGCTAAACTAAGAAAAAAATAGAAATACA
Organism: Craseonycteris thonglongyai; assembly: GCA_004027555.1. NCBI lineage: Eukaryota > Metazoa > Chordata > Mammalia > Chiroptera > Craseonycteridae > Craseonycteris > Craseonycteris thonglongyai. The sequence continues at coordinate 39,863 of PVKE010006952.1, read as the reverse complement.
AATAATTGAGATCAAATGTAAGTGGAACATTACTATCAACCTTACAGAAATAAAAGTTATTAGAGAATATTATGAACAATTGCATGATATAGATAAACTAGATGAAATAAACAAACTCCTGGAAACAGAAAGTATAAAAACTGACTCAAGAGAAAGAAAAATAGATCATCTAAACAGATAAACACTATTATGAGTAATAAAAAATCTCCCAACAAAGGAGATTTTAGGGCCAGATGGCTTCTCTAGATGAATTCTACCAGAGTTAAAGAACAATTAACAACAATCCTCAAAGTCTTCCAAGAAAAGTAAAAGAGGAGGGAACACTTTCTAAACCATTCAATGAGGCCAGCATTAACTTGGCACTGAGGCTCACAAAGACATCACAAGAAAGTACAACATTCTTTATGAATACAGATACAAAACATTTAATAAAATATTAGAAAATTTAATCTGGCAATGGCTAAAAAGGATTATATACTGTGAGCACATGGGACTTATACCTGGAATGTAAGATGGTTCAATGTACAAAAATCAGTTAAGGTAATTCAGTACATTAGTATAATGAAAGGGAAAAAATACACAGTCATCTCAACTGATGCAGAAAAGCACTTGACAAAACTGAACACACTTTTATAATCAAAATAAACACTCAGAAAAGTAGAAATAGGTGGAACCTTCTGAATATGTTAAAGAGAATTTATGAAAAACCCACAACTAACATACTCACTGGTGGAAAATGAAGGATTCACCCATAAAATCGGAAACAAATTATTTATGCCAACTTTCACTACTATTGAAAAATTATACTGGAAGTTCTAGCCAGAGCAATTAGGCAAGAAAAAGAAATAAACGACATGCAAATTAGAAAGGAAGAAAGAAAACTATATCTATTTACAGATAGCATGATTCTATATACCAAATCATAAAGAATGTACAAAATGACTACTAGTACTAACAAATGAATTCATCAATTTTTTAGGATATAAGATAAATACACACAAAAAAATCAGTTGTGTTTCTATACACCAACAATGAGCAATCTCAAAATGGAATAAAGGGAAGCTAGGATATTGAGCGGTTAAGCACTTGCCACATAATCACAAGGTCTGGAGTTCCTCTCCCAGCCCTAGACTGTGCAACCACATATGCTGAATTGTGACACAACTGGTAACTGCTGGGATGGCTCAGCGCTGAAGGGTCTCACTTCCATGAGGGAGGCCCCCAGTTCAGTTCTTTCCCTGCGTGGCCCCACATCCACCTGTGTGGAATGAAGCTGTGTCACAACTAATGATGTACAACTATGGAGATTGCTCTGGGCCCTCCCCCTTCTCTCTTTCTCTCTCTCCCCTCTCTCTTACCTTCTCTCAAACAATAAAATAAATCTTAAAAAAAAAAAAAAAGAGGGAATAAAAACGAATTCCTTTCACAGTACTATGCAAAAGAATAAAATACCTAGAAATAAATTTTTAAAAGTTTTTAAAATTTATTTCTATTGTTTTTGACAGAGACAGACAGACAGAAAGAGAAGGGGAAAGGCCCAGAGCAGTCTCCATAGTTGTACGTCATTAGTTTTCCATATAGTTTCATTCCACATATGGGTGTGGGGCTGCACAGGGCAGAAACTGGGCTGGGGTCCTCCTGCATGGGAAGCTCATCCTGGCAAGAATTTAACTGGGGCACACCCCAGTTCAACATATGGATCTGGAAGGGCTGGGGCCAAGATTCGATCCTTGGACCCCGGGGCCACAGAGCCAATGCTCAACCCACTGAGCCGTCCCAGCATCTTTCCTAGGAATACATTTAGCCAATGAGGTAAAGGACTTGTGCACTAAAAACTACAATAAATATAGAATTATTTATGTGATCTAGCAACTCTATTCTCAGATTTATGTCCAAGAATATGGAGAACAGGTACTCAAACAAAATACTTGTGCAGAAATGTTCATAGTAGCACTTATTCACAGTAGATAAGTTAAAAAATAACTAAATGTCTATCAATGAACAATTGAATAAACAAATTTTGGTATATGCACACAATGAAATGTTATTTAGTTGTGAAAACGATGAAGCACTGATACATGCTACAATGCAGATAAAGTTGAAAACATTATTCTAAGTAAAAAAACCAGATTCAATAAGTGACGTACTGTACAATTCCATTTATATGAAATGTTCAAAATAGGTAAATCCAGAACGGAATGCAGATGTGTGGCTGCCAGGAGCTGGGAAGAGGCAGGAATGGGGAATAATGACTCCATAACGAGTAAAGGGTTTCCTTTTGGGATGAATAAAATCTTTTAAAACTTTATACAAGTTATGGTTCCCAACTCTGTGAATGTCCTATTACTAAAGTCAATGAAAAACTCCATCAGCCCAACCTAGGCAAGACTACTCATGGCCCAGACCCTTCAGGAATGAAGGTTTGGGTCTCCCCACCAGCTAGAGAACCATGACCAGCTGTGGTGCTTGCTGCAGGCAAAGGGAATACAGAATGGTTGTGGGAGAAAGTGGTTATAAACACCAGCTATAACCATGTAATCAGCTACAGAAGTGACTGAAATTATCATAATTTTATCTTTTTGATATGAATATGTTTGTTAATACACCTTTATTTTCTTCTTTTTTTAATTCCCTTATGTAGCATAAAAGGTATTGACTTTATTTTATAGTATTTGAGTATTTTTACTTTATATCATTGTATTTAAGTTACAAAATATCAAGAAGAGTAAATATCACATAAGGATTTTATCTCCTCTTCTGGGGAAGAGGTTAACACATTTTTCAGTTGTATACAGGATAGTTGTGTCATCTTAGATGAAACTATGACCTTCTTATTGTGTTTATTTGGAGATTAAGTATGATTTAAGGAGATTCATATGGGTGCCAAGTTGTGATGATTTATTTATGTATCATCTTATGTGGGCCATGGTGCCCAGATATTTGATCAAACATTATTCTGCATGTTTCTGTGAGGGTGTTTTGGATAAAATTGATATTCAAATTGGTGGACTACTAGTGCAGCAGATTGTCCTCTATAATGTGGATGGGCCTCATCCAATCAACTGAAGGCCTGAATAGAACAAAAGTCTAACTTGCCAGCAGACAGCCTCCACACTTAAACTGCAACATTGGCTCTTCCTGGGTACCCAGCCTGATGGCCCACTCTGCAGATTTTGAACTTGTCAGTCTCTGTAATTGTGTGGATGCAAATAATTAAGATCAAATTATTATTCTCTCTTTCTCTCACAATTTTGATGAAGTACAAATTATATGTTTTCTTTTATTGCTTGTGCTGTTGGTATCATTTCTAAGAATCTACTACCAAATCTGAGATTATAAGATCTATACCTAGGTTTTATTGTAAGAATTTAATGGTTTTTAGCTTTCATATATAGGTCTGTGATTGATGTGAAATTATTTTTGTATATGATGTGTGATGGGGTCCAATTTCATCCTTTTGCATGTAGATATCTAGTTGAATATATAAAATGCCTATATGGCAGATGATGTTTGAGCAGAGACCTGAGTGAAACATGTGTTAAAGCAATGTTGATATTTACCAGGCAAAGGCGACAGCAATTAGAGTCTCCAGGTACAGATAAGAGGCACAAATTAACCAAGGAATGAATACAAGGGTTTCTGCTGAAACATATAGAATAAAAATGCCAACAAAGAATAATTGGATTTATGAAAAGAATAGTGTTTGAACAGACCACACACAAACCATAGCAGGTTTGGTACCAAAATGCTAATAAAAATCACATCCTAATAAAAAATAATAGTACAGTTTAAAAGACATGGTAAATTATTAGATACTGTAGCAACAAGGGGCTATGTCTTAAGTGGCTGCAGAATTTGGAGGTCAAGTACGCATTCACCATGCACACTGAGTTGGAGTTGAGGCAGAAAAATACCATTTATTGGAATATTAGGTAAGACAGACAGAGGAGAGCAAGGTAAGAGATAAAGTAACAGCAAGTTCTTACCACCCAAAGAGTGTTTCCAAGGTACGGGGGAACCGAGGCAGCACCTTGGCTTCAGGGGGATCCAGCAAGCATCCCTGTCAGAGAGTTTAAGCCAGGGCTCATTGTGGTATTATTTTAATAGGATTTTATACAATAGAAATTTTACACAATAGTGTTTGATCTATGTGGTATACAGAGTATTATAGGTTACTATCAACCTATGTGTGGTCACTATAACAACAGGGCAACTTTATGGGTTCTAGTCATGCATTCCACTGGCAGGTCAGTGATTGGTTAACTAGGAAGGTTGGTGAGGTCATTCCGAGTTCACTTCTGCTGACAGGGAAGTCAATGCCCAGATGCCATCTGGGCAGAGCATTCCCAGAATGCAACAAGTGGATGGCACAAAGCAAATCACATATATGATTTACTTTACAGATACATAAATATGAGAGAGAGAGAACATCACCTTGTAAGAAAGAAAGAAAGAGTGTATGATGAAGGGTTGATATCACTGAGTTACAACGACCACTCAGAAGTGTATCTGAGCAAGAGAAAATGGCCATGCTGAGCTAAGGGGAGAGACTGTGAGTGTGAAGGAATGTGAGGAACAGTCCTATTTTCTTCAGTTGTACTGCTCTCAGGTGTGGGTTTATATGCATTAAGACCCTTTTATTTGGAGTATGAAATGTTTATCTGTTGCAAGAACACTTTATACCAAGAAATCTCCTATGTAAAACTTAATTAATCCACAACACAGAAGTATGTGTTGCAGCAGTACATATTTCTTCACAAAAAAATTCAAAATAGAAAAAAAAAAAAAAATTTATAGCCAAATGAAAAAGCATAGACACAAATATCATAGTAAAACATTTGCAAACTGAAATACATAAGAACATCATAATCAAATCTGGTTTGTCCCAGAAATGCACTTTAGCAGATTAATGACTTAGAAAATTTATTTATGTAATCCACTGCATTAACAGATTAAAGGGGAAAAATGATCTAAATGGATGGGAAAAAAAACCCACTTGATAGCATCCAATATCTATTCATGATTTTAAAAACATAGCAATCTGGGGATCTTCTTTTTAAAAAAAAAAAAGATTTATTTTATTGTTTTAATAGAGACAAAGCAACAGAGACAAAGAGAGACAGAGAGAAGGGGGAGGGCCCAGAGCAGTCTCCATAGTTGTACACCGTCAGTTCTCAACATGGTTTCATTCTATACAGGTGGGCGGGGCCCCCGCAGGGCAGGAAATGGGCACGGGGGACTCCCGCATGGGAAGCTCACCCCAGTTTGGCATATGGGTTCACAAGGACCAGGGCTGGGATTCGACCCTCGGTCCCTGGGGCTGCAAAGTGAGCACTCAACCCACTGAGCCACTTTGGCTTCCCCTAGGGTGGGGGTGGTGAACCTATGGCATGCGTGCCCAAAGTGGCACACGGAGCAATTATTTCGGCACCTCGGAGCTGTGAATACCATTTAAAAAATTATTGTTTATGCTCTTATAGACATAAAAATAATCGATACTTCTATCTTACTCGATGGGTTGGCACGCGAGTCGAGTGAGTATACTCTTAATAAACTTTGGCGCTCAATCGCCAAAAGGCTTGCCACCTCTGCAGCGGTTTCTTTAACCTGCTAAAGTTATCTACCAAAGGCCTACAGAAAATATTATATTCAGTGATGAGTCATTTCAAGTATTTATTTTCTTTAAAATCAGAACAAGAAAGTAATTTTAATTATTATTCCCTTGAGGGGCACAAGTCAGTGCAAAAAAACCCTCTTCAGATAGTATATATATAAATATAAAATTAGGTTGGTGCATATGTAATAGCGGTTTTTGCATTGTTGAGATTTGCCATTTGATATTGGAATATGTTCTTAAATAAATGTGGTTATGTTATATATCATTTTAATGAAAGTTTCTTGCTTTATTTATTTATTTTGCTAATAACTTATTACTTGCTGTGTATTTTATATTTATTTTAGATTATGAAAATGATCTAAAATAAAATCAAATTCCAGCAATTTTCTTATTCGAGTTCAAAATGGGTTGTAAAGCAGTGGAGACAACTCACAACATCAACAATGCATTTGGCCCAGGAACTGTTAACGAACGTACAGTGCAATGATGGTTCAAGAAGTTTTGCAAAGGAGATGAGAGCCTTGATGATGACGAACATAATGGCCGGCCATCGGAAGTTGCCCAGCACCTCTGAGAGTAATCATCAAAGCTGATCCTCATAACTGCACAAAAGTTTCAGAGGAGCTGAATGTTGACTGTTCTATGGTCCTTTGGCATTTGAAGCAAATTGAAAGGGTGAAAAAGCTTGATAAGCGGGTGCCTCATGAACTGACAGAAAATCAAAAACATCATCGTTTTAAAGTGTTGTTTTCTCTTATTCTATGCAGCAACAACAAACCATTTCTCAATCTGATTGTGATGTGCGATGAAAAGTGGATTTTATATGACAACCGGCGATGACCAGCTCAGTGGTTGAACCGAGAAGAAGCTCCAAAGCACATCCCAAAGCCAAATTTGCACCTTACGTCATGGTCACTGTTTGGTGGTCTGCTGCAGGCCTGATCCACTACAGCTTTCTGAAACTTGGTGAAACCATTCCATCTGGGAAGTATGCTCAGTAAATCAATGAGATGCACCGAAAACTGCAACACCTGCAGCAGGCCGTTGGTCATCAGAAAGGGCCCAAATCTCCACAACAATGCCCAACAGAACACCACACAATCAATGCTTCAAAAGCTGAACCAATTGGGCTACAAAGTTTTGCCTCATCCATCATATTCACCTGACCTCTTGCCAACTGACTACCACTTTTTCAATCATCTCAACCACTTTTTGCAGAGAACACTTCCACAACCAGCAGGATGCAGAAAATGCTTTCCAAGAGTTCATCAAATCCTGAAGCACAGATGTTTTATGCTACAAAGATACACAAACTTATTTCTTCTTGGCAAAAATGTGTTGATTGAAATGATTCCTATTTTAATGAATAAAAATGTATTTGAGCTTAGTTATGATTTAAACTTCACAGTTTGAAACTGCAATTGCTTTTGCACCAACCTAATATATATGTACATAAAATAAGGAATTGGCTTATGTGATTATGGAGAGTGAGAAGTCCCAAGATCTGAAGCTGACAAACTGATGACTCAAGAGAACTGATGGTATAGTTTCAGTTTAAATCCGAAGGCCTGAGAACAAGGTGAGCCCATGTGTAAGTACCAGAACTAAAGCCAGAGACTCAAGATCCAAAAAGAGCCAATGTTTCAGTTCAAGGCCAGAAGCAGGAAAATACCAATGTCCCAGTCAAGGCATTCAGGCAGTAGTTCTTTGTTATTATTGGGAGGGTCAGCCTTTATGTTCTATTCAGGCCTTCAACTGATTGGATAAGGCCCACCTATGTTATGGAGGACAATCTGCTTTACTCAGTCTCACAGTTGAAATGTTAATCTCATTTAGAAGCACCCTCACACATACCCAGAATAATATTTGACCAAGTATCTGGGCATCCCGTGACCTAATTGGGTAGACACAATAAATTAATCATCTTCACTTCTTGTCAAATTGGCATCCATACAAATCTCCTTAAATCACGCTTAATTTCCAAATAAAGTCAATAGCAAGATCATACTTCCACTTACCATGACACAACTGAAAATGTGTTAATCTCTTTCCCAGAAGAGGAGGTAAAGTCCTTAAGTGATGTCTATTCTTTTTACTCTTCTTGATATTCCATAACTTAAACACAATTGATCCTAGAACAGCATAGGTTTGAACTGCAGAGGTCCACTTATATGCAGATTTTTTTCAATTGATCATAGATTATTTGACACATGCAGTTGAACCCAGAATTATTCAAGGGTTAACTCTGTGGTTGGAAATCTGTGTTTACAGAGGACCAACTGTGGTTATATACAGACTTTTGACTGTGTGAGAAGGTGGCATGTCCAACCCCCACATTGTTCAAGAGTCAACTGTACTATGAGGCAGTTAACAGCACTTAAATGCATCTTATAAGAGAATTTAAAAAAGAAAAAAACCAAAGATATATCAATAAACATAATCATAACAAAAATGATAATTACAGTCCTCATTTCTGTAACTGGTCATAACTGGTATTTATAAGTAGCCATTCTTCCACTACCCATCCTGTATTCTCTTTGCCATCAGTGAACACCTTAGCTGGTTGCAATTTTTTTTTCTTTTTTTAAGATTGATTTTATTGTTCTGAGAGGTGTGAGAGAGAGAGAGACAGAGAGAGAGAGAGAGAGAGAGAGAGAGAGAGGAGAGGGAGGGAGAGAGAGAGAGAGAGAGAGAGCGAGCAGGGGAAAGAGCCCAAAGCAGTATCCATAGTTGCACATCATTAGTTGTGACATGGTTTCAGTCTACACAGGTAGATGTGGGGCCATGCAGGATGGCAACTGAACCAGGGGTCTCCCACATGGGAGGTGAGAACCTTCACCATCAAGCCATTCTGGCAGTTTACCAGTTGTGCTGCAGTTCAGCATATGGGTTTGTAAGGGCCAGGGCCAGGAATCAAATCCTGGACCTTGCAATTGCAAGGCAAGTGCCCAACCGCTGAGCTATCACGGCACCCCTGTGATTTTTAACCTGGTGGTGTGACCCAAACCTTCATTCCTAAGGTTCTGGGCCATGAGCAGCCCTGACTGGGTTGGGTTGTTGTAGTTTTACACTGACTTCAATCACAGGGCATGGTAATGCTAACAGGTATCCTGCATTCCAGACACACACTTCCTTACCTCTGTTGGGGAGTAACAGTTCCATTTCCCCTTGGTGGTCAGGCTCAATCACCCAGCCAGCACAATAACTCCTTTTTTTTGCCTGTTGATTCAGAGACATGAGGAATCTAAAGTGGCCAGATGGAAAACTTATTATAGCTTCCAGTCAATACAATCACTGTTGTGTATCCTGGGGGAAATATTCCTTCTCTGGAATTAAGACCTCTAGGCTAGCAGATCATAAGGTTAAAGGAACAGGAACAAAAGCATTGCCAGTGGGTCACCAGGGGAGATAGTAAGTGGAACCATTTCCATTTCTACCTCCTTGTTCTCAGACCAGTGAATCCTGGCTATAGGAGAAACAGCATTATATATTAGACACTGATTCATAGCATATACAGCCTGATAGAGAAACTTGCCCCAGCCTTGCAAGGTATAGCCAGCTAGTTCGCAATGTAACTAAGTCTTCAAAGGCCATTTCAACAATAGATCAATCCAACTTCTGCAGAGTGGCAGGGAACATGGTAAGACCAATGAGTCCCATAAGGATGGACACACTGCCCCACTTCATTTGCTATGAAGTGAGTTCTTTGATCACAAGAAATGCTATGTAGAATACCATGGCAGTGGATAAGGTTAATTTGCCATCACATAGCTGGCTGGTCACCATGGGAATGGTGCTACATTGAGGACTCAGTGTTGGTCTCTGTTGTTGGCAGATTGGGCACTTAGCGGTGGCCATACCCAAGGTGGCCTTGGTGGGTGAAAGTTCATGCTGCTGAGCCTGTATATAAGCTCCATCCCTGCCACCACAGCCACTTTGTTCAGGAACCCATAGGACAATGACAGGCATGGCTGGGGATAGCGGACAACTGGTATCCACAGAATAGGCCATCCTATCCACTTTATAAAACTCTCCTCTGCTGAGGTCACCCTTTGGTAAACATTCACATAAGACACACATATGTTTTCTGCCCATTCCAAGAGGTCTATCCACATACCTGTGCCCAGACCTCCTTGTCACCAGTTTTCCTTCCAAGTCCCTGATCATCCAGCCACACCCTGAATCAGCATATAATCACATGTCTGACTGTTTCTCCTTCCAAGCAAAGTGAACAACAACCAGGAGTACTGCTTGAAGCTCTGCCCACAGGGAGGACGTCCCTCCACCACTGTCCTCTGGGCTGTCTAGGAGAGGGGCTGTTGTGCCGCACAGTCCTCTGTGGGTAGTGGCTGCACATTGTGCAGAACCATCAGTAAACCAGGCTCAAGTCTTTTCCTCTGTCAACTGATGGTAGGAAAGTTCTCATGAGGCTATAGGTGCAGGCTGGGAAGGAAGCCAGTGGGAAGCAGGAGTGGGGACCTTGGGCAGTTGGGCCACTTCTCTGTTTAACTTATTTTTACCTTCAGGACCTGGCTGCTCAGCCCCCATCACTCGCCTACCTTTTCTGTTTGATGATGGAATACTGCTATGCTCACCCAGAATTATCACTTGGTGGGTGAGATAATGCTCAGTTCATGATGAGCAGCTAAGATTACATGGTAACTTGATGGGTCGTGGATAAATATTTAGTCTCTGCTAAGGCCCAGTAGCAGGCCCAGAACTTTTGCTCAAAAGGGGAGTAGTTATTTGCAGAGGAAGGGAGGGTGTTGCTCCAGATCCTGGGGACCTATACTGCAATTCACCTATAAGAGCTTCCAAAGGCTGCAAACAGCATCTCTGTCTGCACTAACACTCCTAAGCACTTGGACCCACAGGATCTTATAACATAACAGAGATGCTTGCTCAGCAGCCAGGCCTGTTGCAAAACCTCTTGTTCTGGGTCCCACTCAAAACCAACTTTTCTGATCACTTGGTAAATGGGCTAGAGTAACACACTCAAACAAGGAACATGTTGCCTCCAAAATCCAAAGAGACTGCTAGGCATTGTACATTTTTATTTTTATTATTTTTTTATTTTTTAGTTGTAGGAGAGGCCAGATGCACAATTTATCCTTCTCCACAGAAAGTGTATATATGTATATATTCCCCATACCACTGGATTTCTAGAAATTTCACTGAAGTTAGAAGGTCCCTAAAATTTGTCAGATTTATTTCCTATCCTCTGACACACAATATCTAACCAATAAGTCTAGAGTAGTTGCTACTTCTTACTCACTTGGCTCAATTAGCACAATGTAATGAACCAGTGTGGTATCTTGTGGAATGAAAAAGTGATCAAGTTCCCTCCAAATTAAATTATGAAATGGGATTGGGGAGTTTATGTAGCTTTGAGGTAGAATTGTGAAAGTGTATTGCTGGCCTTGCCAGCTGAAGGCAAACTGCTTCTGGTGGATTTTATTAACAGGGACTGAGAAAAGTGTTTGCCATATCAATAGCTACATACCAGGAACCAGGGCATGTGTTGATTTGGTCAAGCAATGAAACCACATCTGGCACAGAGCCTGCAATTGAAGTGACCACCTGGATAAGCCCACTGCAATCTACCATAGGGGTATACAAAAAATAATCAGTAATGTTGAAAAAACAAGTAAAGTAAAAAATTGCAAAACAGTTATGGAACAATAAATGTTTTGTTTGAATCACTGTTAATGGAGACACTTCAAAATTAGATCACATTAGGGGAATCCAGGATGGCTCAGCAGGTTAAAGGCTCGCCTTGCAGCCTTGAGGTCCGAGGCTTGAGTTCCAATCTCAGCCTGTGTGGACCCATATGCTGAACTGGGTGTGCTTCCTATGTGGGAGGCCTCCAGTTTGGTTCTCACTGAGGCAAGCTTCCCATGTGGGAGGCCCCCTGTTTGGCCCCCAGCTCATGGGGTCGTGATTCCCATGCAGGAGGCTCCTGGCCCTGTTCCGCCCTGCATGGGCAACCCCGCCCCCCACCTCCCCCACCTGTGGAATGAAACTATGTCAAAGACTGATGACATACAACTATGAAGACTGCTCTGGGCCTTCACCCTTCTCTTTCTCTCTCTTTCTGTCAAAAACAATAAAATAAATCTTTAAAAACAATTATATTACATTAGTGAATGATGATTGGTAAGGGTGTGGCTATGAACCCTTCCCCTAAATCATTCTTTTACCAATCATTAGCTAGTTTCGGGACAATCCATTTGTCACCTTCCTAGAACATGTCCAAATATATATTCCCAGACTATTTGATCAGCTTAGTTATTGACTGAGTAAAAGTGTGTTGCCTTTAATTGTGATTCTTTTTAAGTAGTGTTTTAAATTTAATGTTTAACATAGCTTCAGTTATTATTGTCAATGATTTTTAAGCATGTCAGTTATGGATCAGTTGTTGAAAATAGGAATGGTTAAAAAAACCAAAATTTGTTGTGGATTATAACTTGTTGCCAAGTACTTCTCAACAAATGTCTGAAACTATGAGTACACCCACAATGGGAAATAGTAAAAAGAGGCACTCAGATACTACTCAGAAGAAAAGGAAATTGTCTGAAGAGTATATTATATATGGGTTTTCATTTGTAGGGGATAATTACTGTCTTAAACCTTTGTGTGTTGTGTGTGGGGAAATATTATCCAATAGTTGCATGAAACTCTTTCTATTCATGTGACATTTAAAGATTTATTTTATTGTTTTTGACAGAGACAGAGAGAGACAGAGAGATGGAAGCGGGCCCAGAGCAGTCTCCATAGTTGTACATCATCAGTTTTCGACATGGTTTCATTCCACACAGGTGGAAGGGGGATGTGCCGGACAGGAACTGGGCTGTGGGTCTCCTGTATGAGAAGCATGCCCCCCTTGAGCCAGGGGCCAAACCAGGAGGCAAGAACTGAACTGGGGGCCTCCCACATGGGAAACACGTCCCAGTTCAGTATATGGATCCACATGGGCTGGGGCCAGGATTCGATCCTCGGTCCCAGGAGCTGCAAAGTGAGCACTTAACCTACTGAACCATCCCAGCTTCCCCTTTTGTAACATTTAGAAACTAAATAGCTATATATATAAAAACAAAGAAATGCAGTATTTTTGGTGTTTCAATTAGAAAAATGACCAACTCTTATTTCATACATGGTATCAAGAAAGAAGGACAATGAGAATGCAGTTGGGGCTTCATACAGTATTGCTATCACATAGCTACATTTCATTAAAACCACACCATTAGCTGAAGATTTAATTTCTCATTGTATTAAAAATATTGATTTTTGTATGTATGGGGAAGAACATGTCCACAAAAATCAATATTATCTCTTCCTCAAATAATACAATATTTTGACAAATTTGGGAAATGTCTGAATGTTGAAACTATAGTAGTAGGTAGAATTAGAAAAAAGCAAATTATTTTCCATCCAGGTTAATGAAAGTGTAGATGTTGCTGGTTTATCTGTTTTGTTCATTATCAAAAGGTACTTGGTAGAAAATGAAATTGAGGAAAACCTGTTGCTTTGTTACCCATTGACAGACAGCACCATAGGTAAAGATATTTTTAATGTAATTAATGGTTATTTCATTGAAAAGGACATTAGTTGGTTGAATTGTTGTGGTGTATGCGCTGACAGAGGCAAGCCTATGTCAAGTTGTTTTATAGGCCTATGCAGCCAAATTAAAGTAGTTCCCCATGTACCATGTACTCATGGCACAGAGGTTTCTGAGAAGATGATGCTAAAACCAAGAGAGCCAAAATCTTGCATTTAAAGACAAGTATTCTTTTATTTCTGTTAAACTGAATGTATGAGTATGTTCCCTAACCAACCAACTTTTGTTTATAATTACAATTTGATTTCACATTAACAAAACATAGACAGTGAAAAGACAACTTTGTGAGGATCTAATTATAATAATAAATTAAATAATTTGTATTAAAAGAATGAATATAATTTAAGATTACTCTGTGGCAGATTAGAAAGTCACATATCATATTTCTATTTGTGTAGAGGTTTTTATAATATTAAAATTTAACATACATAGTTAAACATTTAAAAAAATTATAACTAAAGTTAATTTCTATCTATGTCATCCCCCTGAATAAGAAAGAACCTTGGCCTGCTCTCATATTCTCTTTGCCACTGTTTTGCAGTCATCTGGATTTTTTTTTTTTAAGATATATTTATTGTTTTTGACAGAGAGAGACAGAGATACAGAGTCAGAGACAGAGAGAAGGGGGAGAACCCAGAACAGTCTCCATAGTTGCACATCATTGGTTTTTCCACATAGTTTCATTCCACAGGTGGGTGGGGGGACTGCACAGGGCACGAACTGGGCCGGGTCTCGCCCCAGTGAGAACCAAACTGGGGACACTCCCCAGTTCAGCATATGAATCCGCACCGGCTGGGGCCGGGATTCGATCCTCGGTCCCCAGGGCTACAAAGTGAGCACCTAACCCACTGAGCCATCCCAGCCTCCCCCCCCCTTTTTTTTTTTAATATTTATTTTATTGTTTTGACAGTGAAAGAGAAAGAGAGAGACAGAGAGAAGGGGGAGGTGCCTAGAGCAGTCTCCATAGTTGTACATCATCTGTTTTCAAGATGATTTTGTTCCACACCAGTGGATGGGGCAGCACAGGGTAAGAACTAGGCTGGGGGCCTTCTGCATGGGAAGCACACCCCCTCAATCCAGGGGCCAAACCAGGGGGCAAGAACTAAACTGAGGGCCTCCCACATGGGAAGCACACCCCAGTTCAGCATATGGGTCTGCACAGACTGGGGCCAGGATTCGATACTCAGTCCCCAGGACTGCAAGGTGAGCACTTAACCCACTGAGCCATCCCAGCTTCCCCTGGGTTTTTTTGTTTGTTTGTTTTTTTAATATATTATTTATTTATTTATTTATTTTTGGCAGAGAGAGAGAGAGAGAGAGAGACAGAGAGAGACAGAGAGAGACAGAGAGATACAGAACTGGGGGAGGTCCCAATTCAGCACATGGTTCCGCACGGGCTGGGGCTGGGATTCGATTCTCAGTCCTCGGTGCTGCAAAGTGAGCGCTTAACCCACTGAGTCATCCCGGCTCCGCCCCCCCGCCTGGGTTTTTAATCCTATTATTAAATTACCCTCACAATATGCTTCAAGAATCACTTCAACTCATATGCTTTACTGATTAATTTACTTACTACATTTTCTTGTAATCCATACAAGTTTTACTTTCTTTTATTTTTATTTATTTTTTAAAGAGTTAATTTTATTGTTTTTGACACACAGAGAGAGAAACAGAGAGAGAGAGAGAGAGAGAGAGAGAGAGAAGCGGGGGGGGGGGGGGGGGCCCAGAGCAGTCTCCATAGTTGTCATTCATTTTCGACATGGTTTTGTTCCACAGGTAGGCAGAGGCTGTGCAGAATAGGAACCAAGCTGGGGTCCTCCTGCATGGGAGGCAGGTCCCCACAACCTGGGGACCAAACCAGGGGCCTCCCACATGGGAAGCTCACCCCAGCAAGAACTGAACTGGGGCCTCCCACATCTAAACACACCCCAGTTCAGCACATGGGTCTGCATAGACCGGGGCTGGGACTAGATCCTCAGACCCTGGGGCTACAAAGTGAGCTCTTAACCCGCTGAGCCATTCTGGCTTCCCCTCTTTGATTTTAAAAAATGAATTACACTTATGACTAATTCAATTAGAGATATTCTAGAGAGATTACAGTCTATGTGTATATACTATGATCTTCCAAATGCCTTGGCTTCACTCACCGTTGAATACTAGATTAAAGGATTATAGAATTCTAAGTTCTAAATCATTTTACTTTAGAAATCTGAGGATGCAACTCCGAACTGTCTTCTAGGACACACTGCCAATGATCAGTCTCATGTCAGCCTTACCCTCTTTGCTGTACCTGAAAGAGTGGACCTTTTTGGTTACCCAACATCCATTTCCTCTCCTCTTTTTATTTCACAACAGAAACTTGATTTGTGTCCACAGCCACATCCCACTTTGCTCCTGGAGAACAGAGTGGACACGAGGAAGAATCCTGGTTATTTTTGTTTTGTTCTTTTTTTTTTATGACCTTACTGATCAACTCATTCCACTATAGCTGGAGTACATCCCAAAGATTTCTTGTTAAACCTTTATCATTTAAGCCAGTTTGATCAGTCCCATTTCTATTGCTTGTAGCAAGTAATACATAGGTAATCTTTTATTTTATTTCCTTCTGATATTCTGGTAGCTTTTAGAATTTTCTGTTTCTCCTTAGAGTTCTAAAATTTTCTTCAGAATGTATTTTTTGTATCCACTTCACCCAGTTTTTATGCTCAACACCTTATATTCTAGTTGATATGAAGAGCCAGGTCTTCTTTAGCTTGAATGTGTTTTCTGTTATGAATCTATCTATGTCTTTATATAATTTTTGTAATTATTTTCTCCTCTTCATTTTTTGTTTTCATCTTCTCAGTATTTATATGAGATGGATTTTGGATCTCAGAGCACACTGCAGTATGCTTCCCAAGACTTTATCTCAATTTCTGGTGTTTTGATATTTTTCTAGATATTGTCAATTTATTTTATTTCTATGAAAATTATATATGTATGTGTTAATGTTATTTTAAGGAACATCAAGAGAAAAAGGGTGATAAGCATGTACACAGTCTATCACCTTAATTTTACTTTATAAATCTCAATTCTGCTTTTTTTTTTTTAAGATTTATTTTATTTTATTTTTTGACAGAGAGGGACAGAGAGAAGAGGGGAGGGCCCAGAGCAGTCTCCACAGTTGTACGTTATCAGTTTTTTACATAGTTTCATTCCACACAGGTAGGTGTGGGGCCGTGCAGGGTGGGAACCAGACAGGAGGCCTCTGGCATGGGAAGCACACCCCAGTTCAGCACATAGGTCCACCCGGGCTGGGCCGGGACTCAATTCTCAGACCCCGGAGCTGCAAGGCGAGCACTCAACCTGCTGGGCCATCCTAGCATCCCCAGTTCTGCTGTTTTGCCAATAATGGTTCATAATTTTTATATTTTCACTTTGTACTGTTATTTTCTTATAGTACAAATTCACATAACATAAAATTTACCATTTTAACCACTTTAAGTGTACAGTTCAGTAGCATTAAATACATTTACATTGTGCAACCATCACCTCCATCCATCTTCAGAACTTTTAATTATTTCAAACTGAAACTGTGAACACATGAGACAATAAATCCTTATTTCCCTCTTCCCTGAGCCCTTGGTAAACTGTCTATAAATCTATCTGTACCTCATATGAATGGAATCATACAATATTTGTCTATTTTGAGTCTGCCTTATGTTATTTAGCATATCTTTAAGATTCATCAATATTACATCAGAATTTCCTTCTTGATATGCCTGAATAATAAACCATTATTTGTATAGACCACATTTTGTTTATCCACTCATCCCTTCATTGACAATAGGGTTATTTTCACCCTTTAGCTGTTGGGAATAATGCCACTGTGTACACTGGTGTACAAATACCTATTTAAGTCCCAGCTTTCAATTCTTTTGGGAGTATAGCCTGATTTGGAATTGCTGGATCATATAGTAATTTTATTTTTACTGTTTTTAGAAACTGCAATACTATTTTCCACAGGAACTGCACCATTTTACACTTTTACCAGCAATGCATCGGATTCCAATTTCTCCACGTCTTCACTAACACTTGTTTTCTATATTGTATTGTTTTGTTTTCATAGCAGCCCTACTAATAGGTGTGAACTGATATCCTATTGTTGATTTGTATTTCCCCAATGGTTAGTAATGTGTTTCTTTTATCAATATGAAACAAATCTTTGTGTCCAATTTAATTATTTTTACTTTAAAATGATCTGTCTTATTGCAACATTATGATTCCAGATTTCTTTTTCATATTATTTTTCCTGGCACATTTAATCCCTTTATTTTCTACCAATCAAGTGCCCTTTAATTTTAGAAAATTAAATTGTAATGTTGAATACTTTAAAATAAATATATTTAATACTTATTGAGAAGATATTATTTGGTATGTACTGTGCCAGTCATGGATGTACTTGGAAGGAGGGAAATATTTATAATCAGTGCTGGAAGGAAAGCTTTACGATTGAAATGCACCATTTAAAAAGAATGAATGTAAAGGGAAATACTGGGTTTATGTTTTTGCTTTTACTCTGTGTGAATGTCAGTTAAAAATATAGGGGAAGCTGGGATGGCTCAGCGGGTTAAGTGCTCACTTTGCAGCCCCGGAGACCAGGGATTGAATCCCAGCCTCCGCCCAGACAGACCCATATGCTGAACTGGGGAGTGCCCCCAGTTCAGTTCTTGCTGGGGCCTATGCAGGAGGCTCCCGGCCCAGTTCCTGCCCTGCGCAGCCCCGTGCCCACCTGTGGAGTGAAACTATATGGAAAACTAATGTCAACTATGGAGACTGCTCTGGGCCTTCCCCCTGCTCCCTGTCTCTTTCTGTCAAACAATAATAAAAAAAAAATAATAATAATAATAAATATATATATATCTTTTGTAGGTTACAAAATTTACATATATATATTTTTTAATTACATAATTAATATATATATTTATTTATTTTTGACAGAGAGAGAGAGAGAGAGAGAGAGAGAGAGAGAGAGAGAGAGAGAGAGAGAGAGAGAGATACAGAGACAGACACAGAAAGAGAACTGAACTGGGGGAGATCCCCAGCCCAGCACATGGGTCCGCACGGGCCGGGGCCGGGACCGGGACCCGACCCCCAGTCCCCGACACTGCAAAGTGAGCGCTCAACCCACTGAGCCATCCCGGCTTCCCCCATATTTTTTAATTTGTAACTGATTTTAACATTTCTCTTACCAACAAAAAATAAGCAGAGAGCGCCTAATCTTCCACATATTTAAATACATGATCACTTTGCCCTCTTATTATCATTGTTATAATTACGAATAAAATGTGTGGACCTAAAGATAAGTGGTTAGAGTTGGTGCTGAAGGATGTTTCATCCTTATCTGGCTCCCAGCAAGATAGCGTTCTCCAGTTTTTCTGCTATTGGCCCTTCTTGGTCACCGTAGAGATGCGTGCCACGGTGACACCTGGGAAATATAGTTCGAAAGGAAAAGCACCCGATGGTTCAGCTGGTGGAGTGTATACTGTCTAATGCGCAGGCCGCACCGCAGCCTGGCGGCGGCTGGAAAAATGTTCCTGCGCTAGGCGTTCCGCTTGCAGTGAGGGCCGGCGCTTCGCCTCTGCTTCGCGGTGGGGCCAGGTACAAACAGCGGGTGAGAGCGGGTCCGCAGTGTACAGCTCCCTGGGCGAGGTAAGTTCAACGATTCCCAGCTCAGGGCGTCTGAGCAGCGACGGCCTGGGCAGGTGGACGCCGCCAAGGGAGGGGGCGCTGCCCGTAGAGGCTCCCCGAGGCGGCCGGAAGTCGGAGCTGCCGTCACCTGAACCCGGGGCCTCAGCTTTGGCCGGGCTACTGGAGAAATGGCTCCAGAAGAGGAATTGCAGAAATCTGTCTTGTTTCAGGGCTCGTGAACCCGGTGGTGGTTTTCCGCTTGTGACGTTTGTTGGCTTTCCCCTCGAGTTTAAACTTTATATTCATCCGTTTTTGCAAACCTTGCTATTTTGGCATCGTTTTCCTAGAGCGAATTCTACAGTAATTTAAATTTTTTGTTGTTGTTGTTTAGAGTATTTTGTCCTCTTGCTAGATTACTTCCCTTTTCTCTAAGTTTTCAGTTCATTTCTAGCCAGTGACGCTATTCCTTCTGAGTTTTGTAATTTTTAGGGAGTGGAGAAGAGAAGGTGGGAAGATAAATGGTTCCTTTTACACTTAAGGAGCTATGCAACTCTTCGTAAAGGAAGCACAGCTTCCGAGAAGAAAACAGAAATTTTTGGTTAGCTGTTCCTATAAAGGACACCAAGTTCTTCAAGTGGTACTTGAAGAATTATAATTGTCAGTGAAAGAAACGTTCAAAGCCTTAGGTAGAAGGGAAGGGACGTGAATATATATGGTAATGGAAGGAGAACTGACTGTGTGGTGAGCCACCATGCAACACATAGACAGTGTATTGTAGAATTGTACACCTGGAACCCATGTGATTTTTACCAACCAATGTCACCCCAATAATTTTTAACAATTTTAAAAAAAGAAAAAAAAATGTGAGCCAAGATTTTGAGGACATGCCAGGAAGCAAGATCTCAATGGATTGAGAATGGCAGTTTTATCACTCTTTTTGTATATTTAGAAGCAAAGGAGAAAAAGTAAGAAAGGTTACATGAAATCTATTGGTAGTAGATTAAGGAGGCGGGAGAAAGCAAAACGGAGATATCTTTAGGATTGCATAAAAAATGAGCAATACATCTTTTATGTGAACATTGGTGGTTGCAGGACAGTTAACATTTAACAGTTAACAGCTACTAGAGATGGTATGTGAGCAACAGGATAATAAAGGAGTTTTGGTGTTGTATTCTTTTTCTAGTGGGTATTTATTTGAGGGGTCTGATAGTGAAAATTACTCTTTAGCAATCCAAAGATACGTTCTCTTAGATGCATAAGAACAATGGATAGGTCCCACTTAAAGATTAAAATTTTATGGAGGAAGGTATAGGCCTGGGAAGTTACTACTGGCTATGACCTGCCCAGTTAGGAATTAATCTTCATACAATGCATGTGGTTACTTTTGATCACTGGGCATGTCAGGCCTATGTAGCTCCCTTTGCATTCTCTTAATCATAATTATAATTCAAAATATTTAAGTGCAGATGTGTGGAATATTTGTCATCTCTCATTAATTTAGCATCTCTGTAAGCCCGGTATGGCTGCCCTTTACTCTTAATAGACATCATGTGGTTCTAATTCCTTAGTTTGATCCATCTTTATTTCATAAATTACTAAAGAGGTAGCAGGTCCAGTGGCTTCTGGTTTTGGTAACTATGCCTAGGCCCCTCTAACTTGGGGTTGCCTGGGCTATGCCAGATTCCCTCTGGCTTCCCTCCACAGGGAGATCAGTATGTAGAGATTTATAACCTGGTCTGGCCTAATGAAGGTGGGAGTGTGTTGACAGGATGGAGAGAACTCACAGCTTCTTTCTTCATTTCAGGTGCCTTCTCCAAGAGGGTCATCTGGCAGGGAGAGAAATGGCCGCAAAGTTGCTACCAGCCCAGGTGAGTGAAAGCTGCTTTCTTGAACAGGTTCATGAACATGCTTCATCCATTTTTGAGCTTTTCTGGCAAAGCCCTATGGGTAAGGAGCGCTGAAAGGAGGGTGTCTCCCTTGTCTCTAGGCCAGTCTCATTGAGAATTCTGCACTTAATAGTTAAGTATTTGTTGACTAGGAATTGAATGGGCCCCAACCACATGCCTCTGCCACACCCAGAGCTTTGTGAGAGATCTAGGTATTGGTTTTGCCTTGTAGAGAGTAAAGACATGGAGGAGTCAGATAATTCCTTCACAAAACTAAGGAATCACAGAGAAAAGGCATGGACTTTGCCTTTCCAGTCAGTTGCTAAGGTTATCTAGGTTAGGGGTATCCAACCTTTTGGCTTCCCTGGGCCAAGTTGGAAGGAAAATTGTCTTAGGCTACACATAAAATACACTAACACTAATGATAGCTGATGAGCTAAAAAGCAAAAAAATCTCATGTTTTAGGAAAGTTAACAAATTTGTGTTGGGTCACATTCAAAGTCATCCTGGGCCGCATACAGCCCACAGGCTACAGAATGGACAAGCTTGGCCTAGGTGATTTTCTAGGAAGATTCAGAAAAGGCGACCTCTGAGTCAGCAGATATGGTCAGGGATACTCCCTAGTATTGGGTGATCTTGGACTTAAAAGCAGTCCTGGGATTATACAGATGGTAAAAGGAAAAGAAGTCGTAGCCCTGGCACTTCTGGGAAGTGAGCCTTATTTGAGGAGGGAAGCATGTAGTCCATCCACAGTGATTCCTTCCCTTCTTTTCCCTTCCATGGCACTTGGGGAAATATAATTAAAAACAATTTCTTCCCAACCCAGAAAACTTCTCTGCAAAAAAGAGAAAGAAAGCACTCTTGTTATTGAATAAGCATTAAGCTAGAATGTGATGTGCATCACAGGTGATCCACTAAAGGGAACACAGATAGAAAGCTCACTCTTACATAGCTAAGTGGATTCTACCCAATTTTACAGTTTGAAAATTTGTCAAGTGATGAGTTAGGCCTGTTTCTTCCCAGGAAACTGGGAGCTGCACACATTCAAAGAGATGGTTACCAGATCATTGAGGAAACTTTCCTTTATTATGAGGCTTATTTAGCCGCTAAAAAGATTTACATACAGTTGGAAAGGACAGAAAGAAATTCAGGAAGGAAACAGGGATGGGGAGCAGGAAGCTCCCTCTCAGCCTCTTATTTTTACTTTGCTTGCCTGTACAGGTCAGAGAATTGTCCTTGTCTTGTGACCACCTTTCTGGGTTTTGGGGGATGGGAAGGAGAAAGCAATCTATTAATCTATCACATACGTATAGAATGTGTACTAAGGAACTAAGCTTTGCACACTTTTCTGGTGATGTGCAGGGATCCTCAATCCAGCATTTTTAAAGTTACTAGAGTAGAAGTGACCTAAAATGCCCACCAGTGGATTAAGTGAACTAATTGATCTACTCAGTGAAATGTTGGACAGCAAATAAAAAATGTTGAGTGGGATACAGTTATCTGTATAATATTTTCATTTTTGTTTAAATCTAGACCCCTAGTAGCATGTAAAAAGTCTGAAAGGATATACAGAAAGAACTTATAACTTGTTTCTGGTGGTAAAAAGAGTAACATTTCTTTTTCTTTTGCTAATTTATCTTTTCTAATATGCTTTAAAGAGAGTAAAAGATTCTTTATTAAGAAAATAAAGGGGCCACTAGTTTAAAAGAGGTGACTATGGTCCAGTGAACCAGGAGAAAGGTAGAAAAACAAGACTTCTGATGAGGAAGGGGTGTACCAACCACAGACTTCTCACCGAGTCTTGTAGAAGGTTAGTGGAGCCCACCACCCTGGGCCCTCTCCTGTCAAAGCTATTCTTGGGGCATTCCTAGAGCCTCCCCTGGTCCAGGACACAGATGCCCAAGGTGGTAACCGTTCAGCCACACCTGTTCTTTCCTTCCGTAGTGTGTGGGAGCCTCATCCTAAAACCTGATTCTTGTGTCTCATCTATAAGATGAAAGTTTAGTCTAGATAATTGTCCATGTCAATGTCTGAAGTTCTTTGTTTCTATCATTCTGGTTTTGTTGAATGATTTAAAGTGCTTATCTTATTTGACTGTTGTGCTTCTGTTTTGTGTAGGCACAGTGCTTCATCTTAGTGGGTACATAATAAATACAAGCTGGGGGTCGGGAGATATTTGGCTTGAAATGCTCAGAATCCTGAGTGGTGACAGGGTTGCTTTGCTGTTCAGTCATATCCTTGTAGGGTGGCCCTGGATGAACAGGGATGGGTTTGCTGTTACAGGAGTCTGTGACATTTGGGGATGTGGCCGTGCACTTCAGCCAGGATGAGTGGCTGTGCCTGGACCCTGCGCAGAGAGCCTTGTACCGGGAGGTGATGCTGGAGAACTACAGCTCCCTGGTGTCTCTGGGTGAGGACCTTTCCTTGTTGATGTAGAAGCTGCTGTGGCAAGCATCTTGGTGCTCTCTGCAAGGATGAAACTGGAGGGCTTGATCAGGTTCAGCCCACCACCGAGTGGATGGGCTTAGAGAGTGGCAGCTGCTATTTCCCTTCATTGCCGCAAAGGTCTTAGTTTGACAGAGCTGGTAATGGACATTCTGTCTGTGCATTTTCTGTCTCCTGCCCACCCCACACACCCCACACACACACCTCACAGGAGGTTCCAGCTTAGAGGAATGCACAGCCAGAGCCCTAACTTTTCCCTGAACCCATCTCCTGGCCATCCTCCTGGCCATCCCTAGGGCACAATCTGCATGCTAGGATGGTTGCTTGTGTCTGTGCCATAGACTGATTCTCTTTATCTTGCTCACAAACAGGAATTCTATTTTCCAAACCAGAGGTTATCTTCCAGTTACAGCAAGGGGAATATCCCTGGATGGTGGAAAATGGAGTTTCTCATGGCGCGTGTCTAGGTGAGTGCCAGTCACTGGCAAGTGGACATAGCATTGCCTAACGGCTGGGTGCCACTGGTTAGTGAGGAGGCTGTTTTCTGCTGACATCAGCCAGGACCCTTCCTGATGTGCCAAGCCAGGTGGGTCATGCTGCACAGGGCCCATCCTCACTCTCTACCATTTTGAGTACTCGATACAACAGTTTTGTAACATGTCCCTTGTAATTTGAATGCAGAATATGTAATGTAACATATAGTGTACAACAGTTTGTGATTCATATATTCCCCTTTTTTCCTACTTTTACTGGATTATTTTCTTAAATTATTTTCTTTCCATGGTTTGCATGTACCTTTTACCATTAAATACATCCCTCATTGTTCCATGTGGTTTTTGCTTGGACTTTTTTTTGTCTGCAGCTTACTACCATGGTCCAACTAAAAACAAAAGGCAAGGAAAGCCATGATGGCTCAACGGGTTAAGCGCTCGCTTTGCAGCCCTAGGGACCGAAGATTGAATCCCAGCCATGGCCCATGCAGACCCATATGCTGAACTGGGGTGTGCTTCCCATGCGGGAGGTCCCCAGTTTGATTTTCGCACCCTGGTTTGGCTCCTGGCTCATGGGGGTGTGCCTCCCATACAGGAGGCCCCCAGCCCAGTTCTGGCCCTGTGCGGACCCTGCCCACCTATGTGGAATGAAACCATGTCGAAAACTGATGACATAAAACTGTGGAGACTGCTCTGGGCACTCTCCCTTCTCTCTGTCTATCTCTGTCTCTGTCTCTCTCTGTCAAAAACAATAAAATAAAGCTTAAAAAAAAAGAAAGAAAGAATATAACATCGGAAAGAGAAAGCAGGGGTAACAAAATGGTAGTGTTATCAAATGTAGGGAGAAGGTTTGCAGATACTCATCATGCCATTTCCCTAAATCTTTTGTGTGAAAATTTTCAAGGTACTATGCTCCAGACCCTGGCTGTCAGGACACTGCTCTCAATCTCTAAACCCCAGTGGGCTGCTGAATCATAAGCTCTTGCTATCTGTTCTGCTTTGAATTTTGTCTTTGTTTCTGGCACCAGAGGATGGCTCTTTCTCTTTAGTCTGGTTGCTTATGCAGCATTTTTTTTCTCCTGATGGCAGGAGACGTGTTTTCTCTGTCAGCTCAGTTTTGTATTTCCTTTCATGAACTCTGTCTTCAGATTTTTCCCTTTGGTTTGACTAGAATATTTTCTTAAATAATGTTATCAGAAAGGTTTGTGTGCGATGTATTTCTGTGTGACTAAAATCATTTCTTTTACCTCCCCTGTGGGAATTATGCTTTGGATCTAGAATTCTGGTATCAGGATTTTTTTTTTTAATCTCAGAATGTCCAAATTTTGCTCTACTGTCTTCGTGCTCTGAGTGTTGATTAAAAAAAAAAATTAATTTTTTTCTTGTTAGTGTGATACTATTTTCTGTAGAGAAAACTTTTTGCAGGGGGGGCGGGGGGGCAGGTCTTGTCTTCTGTCTGGAATTCTATAGGATATCCTCTTTATCTTTTTTTTTTAATTGTTAAATTTATTGGGGTGACATTGGTTGATAACAATTACATTGTTTCCAGGTGTACAATTCTATATTACATTGTCTATACATTGCATTATGTGTGCACCACCCAGAATCAGCTCTCTTTCCATCACCATATATTTGACGCCCCCATCTTCCTTTCCCCCTACCCCCAGCTCTCCCACCTACTTCCCCCCTTACCCTTAGGTAACTACTCCTCTTTATCATTAATATTGATGTTTGTTACACACTGGGCCCTTTGCTTTAAGGAACCAAATCTTTTTCATTCCAGGGATCTTTTTTCTCCCACATACTTACATGTGTTCTGCAACATTCTACCATAATTCAAGGAAGCTAATTGTAAGAATAATGATATTATTTTATTTATATTATAAAAGAGAAATTTATTCAGAATCCTAGAAAGTAAATATATCTGTTATAAGGACCAGAATGGGTAGCCATGGATGAGTTTCAGATTTGGCTTTGAGCTTTCTGGTTGGCAAAGAAATCATTCATATAAAATTGACTAATTCTTTCATAAGCATTTAAAAAATAGCTACTTTTATTTATAAAAAATATACATAGTATTTTTTAAAAAGAGGAACAAAAAATGGAGAATTCACCTGAAATTTTACACACCATGATAAACCTTTGCTGATATTTTACTCTTTATTCTTTTATATTGTTTGAATATTGTTTGAGTGTGTTTGTGCAAGAGAGAGATAGACAAACTTAGCAAAGGAGACAGATTGAGGAAAATATATGGGGGCTGTCCAAAAAAAAAAAAATCCAGCCATGAATGTCTCTATTTTTCATAAGTATATGGCCAGATAATTTCTGGACAGCCCTTGTATATTATCCTCAAGCATTTTTTTTAAAAAATGTATTTTATTGTTTTTGACAGAGACAGAGAGAAAGGGGAGGGCCTGGAGCAGTCTTCATAGTTGTACCTCATCAGTATTCAATATAGTTTTGTTCCACACAGGTGAGTGGACCATGCAGGGCTGGAACTGGGTTGGGGTGCTCCCACATGGCCAAACCAGAGGGTGAAACCTAATTGGGAAGCACACCCCAGTTCAGCATATGGGTGCACACAGGCCGGAGCCAGGATTTGATCCTCGGTCCCTGGGGCTACAAAGCGAGCACTTTACCTACTGAGCCATCTCGGCCTCCCCCCTCAATCTTGTTTTAATTGTGAATGTCTTTCAGTTATTCAGCCCTCATTAGATAGAGATCTGTGTCTTTGAAAGAACTCTCTTGTATTGTTAAGCCATATTTTATTGAACAGTGTTTTGGAAATTTTAGTTTCTAGTGTTTTCCTTATTAATATTGCTGCTATGACTATAGAACAAAAAGTTATAAAGATGAAAAGATAAAAGCTTCAGAGAGTAATTACTGCACAAAAACACGAGTATTGTGATTAAAAAAGGCAAGGAATGTGAACTGAAAATTCACATAGGATTTTTAAAAAAATTATTTCAACTCATTATATTCTATGAAATTAAAATAAAAAATGAGATACCATTTTTTTTGTATTACCAGAAATTAAGAAATACATGTTTAATGTTTTGCTACTACTCTGAGTGGTAAGCAGTATCTCTGGTGGGATTTTGATTGATGCAGTCTCTCTGGAGGACTATCTGGATTTATTAAAATCAATTCTAGGTTTGGAGATATATCTTAAAAAATAATTCTATAATTGTGAAAAGTTGAAAAGATGGTAAAAAGAATGTTTGTTATAATATGAGGGCTTACTGCAGAAAAGGAAAGCTAAATGACTCTCAGAAGGGGATTTAGTAAATTATGATACGGTCTTGCATTAGAATATTATACTCGTTAAATGACGTTGTCAATCTGCATTTATTGACATGGAAATAAGTCCACAGCTTTTTTTTTAAGTGAAGAAGGGGAGAGGAGAAGCTTAGTTTCAATCTGTTTTTATTTATTAAGTAAAAGTATTTTTTAATATACAGAAAAATTTTGGTGAGCTAAATTCCACCTATAACAGTGATTATATTTGCACGATGTGTTTATGGGTGAAGTATATTTTTATTTTTATAGTTTTCTGAAATTTTATTGGAATTGTATCTTTCTTTTTTGGTTAAGAAAATAAAAGTCATTTCATAAAATACATTCATTCCTTTTTAATCAATGATTTTATTTCTTGCACTTAAGTGATCAAAGAAGTAAACAGAAAGTTATTCTCAGAAATGTACTCTTCTCCCTGTATTCCCCATATCATTATATGGTGCCAGTCTCCGTAAATCTGTATACTGGTAAGCCAGAAGCTAGGCATCATCCTGAGTCCTCTCTTTCACTTACTCTGTACACCCTTTTCATAAATGAAGATACCTGTCATCTCTTTCTCCAACACAACCCGACTGTCCCTGCCTCCACTACCATGCCATTAAAAACCTCCATCACCTCCATTCAGCCTCCTCATTGGCTGCTCTGCATCTGCCCTGTTTTCTCCTTTCTTCCAAATTACAGTCCATTTGTAATAAAACTATAGTGATCATTTTTAAACAATCATCATGTTCCTCCTAAAAGCCAGTGATCCTTAGAAGAAATTCCAAATGCCTTCCTATATCTCATAAGACCCACATTGTATGGCCCCTAACTACCTCGTCACCATGTAGCACTCTTGTTTTGTTTGCTCTTGCTTAAGCCACACTGAATTCCTTTATGTTCTTCAAACATGTAAACTTTATTCCGCCTTAGAGGTTTTGTGTTAGTTTTTCTAACCGGAATCATCTTTATACCCACTTTTTTGCATGGCTAGCTTTGTTATTTAGATCTCATGTTTAATTTTATTTTCTCATCACTCAATTTAAAATATCAGCTTATTTAATCTTATTGCTATCACCTTGTTTTTGTTTGTTTGTTTCTTTATAGTTCTCGTTGCTCCCTAGTACTTCTTTATTTGTGTACTCGGTTATTGTCAGTATTCTACTAGATTGTAATCATTATGAAAATGGGACTTTTGTCAGGCATGGGCCCTATAATCCTGAGTCTTGACCTTTGCATGGTGCATAGTGGGCACTTAGTAAATACTTTTTGAGTGAGTGAGTCCATCCCAGCATTATCTGAGTGATTCTCAAAACAGAATTAGTTGCCATGTGTTTCAGAGAGCATTTTAGGAGTAACAATTCTTTCACTTTTTATTCATAGCCCTTCTTCAGTTCTGTCTTGGATTTACTTTGAGTGCACTAGTGGTTCACATGGGAGAGGAAGCTGGGGAACAGCGTAGCCTGCTGTACTCAGAAATGTCCTGCACCCTGATGACCTGAGTGTTGCCACTAGATCAAGCCTGTCTTCTCCTCCTGGAAGAGCTTCCCTCTGACTCCTTAGCCCACCTAACATAATCAGCTTCTTCAGACCCTTGCCACCCAAGCATATCTTCATCCTGCTTTCTCTTTTTCTTCTTTTCCATCCTTTCCTAAGATTCCAAGGATATATTTCTTAGTGATCCTTATGTATTTTGATGTTATTTCTATTTATTCCCAATGCAAGGGCAATTTATATGTTTTGTTTATTTTAGGATGGGAGAGCTTGTTTGAAACCACAGTTTTCGGAGAAGAATATCAGGAAGTAATGAATAAACTCAGAGGTGATGGTATTTTTGACTTCAAGTTGGAGAAAACCTACCTAAGTGAGGACAAGCTAGAGAAGCAGCAGGACAAAAAGAATGTTCCTTTCAGGAAAGTCTCAGTTACCATCAAAAAAACCTACATGAAGGAGAGGAGCATAGCAGGTGTTGAGAAAAATCTTGATTTAAAATCATCACTTATTAGAAAACCCAGGATCATTTTCAGAGGAAGGAA
This sequence comes from Craseonycteris thonglongyai, assembly GCA_004027555.1. Classification (NCBI taxonomy): domain Eukaryota; kingdom Metazoa; phylum Chordata; class Mammalia; order Chiroptera; family Craseonycteridae; genus Craseonycteris; species Craseonycteris thonglongyai. The sequence goes on along the minus strand of PVKE010006952.1, from coordinate 10,824 downwards.
ACCCCATTCACAGCAGTATTCAATTCTTTTTAAACAACTGGAAGTCAATACAGTGCAAAAATGTTACAAATGTAACATCTGTGGGAAAATCTTCCTCCACAGTTCTTCCCTGAGTAAACATCAACGAATCCATACTGGAGAGAAGCTTTATAAGTGTAATGAATGTAGAAAAGCTTTCAGCCAAAGCTCATCCCTAACTCAGCACCTACGAGTTCATACTGGAGAGAAACCTTACATATGTAGTGAATGTGGGAAAGCCTTCAGTTTCACAACATCACTCGTTGGACATCAGAGAATGCATACTGGAGAGAGACCCTATAAATGTAATGAATGTGGAAAAACATTTAAAGGTAGTTCATCCCTTAATAATCACCAGCGAATTCATACTGGAGAAAAGCCATATAAGTGTAATGAATGCGGGAGAGCCTTTAGCCAGTGCTCATCTCTTATACAGCATCATAGAATTCATACTGGAGAGAAACCGTATGAATGTAGTCAGTGTGGGAAAGCATTTACTTCAATATCACGGTTAAGTAGACACCACAGAATACACACTGGTGAGAAACCCTTTAATTGTATTGAGTGTGGAAAAGTATTTAGTTACCACTCAGCTCTTATTATACATCAGAGAATTCACACAGGTGAGAAACCTTATGTATGTAAAGAATGTGGGAAAGCCTTCAGCCAAAGCTCAGCTCTTATACAACATCAAAGAATTCATACTGGAGAAAAACCCTACAAATGTAATGAATGTGGAAAAGCTTTCTCCTGGATTTCACGGCTTAATATACACAACAGAATCCATACTGGAGAGAAACCATATAATTGTAAAGAATGTGGAAAAGCCTTCAGTTCACATTCAGCAGTTAATACTCATAGAAAAATTCACACTGGAGAGAAACCTTATAAATGTAGTGACTGTGAAAAGGCCTTCAACCAAAGCTCAGCTCTAATTCAGCACCAGAGAATTCATACTGGGGAGAAACCATTTAACTGTAAAGTATGTGGGAAAGCCTTCAGACAAAGTTCATCCCTTATGACACACATGAGAATTCATACAGGAGAAAAGCCTTACAAATGTAATGAATGTAGGAAAGCTTTTAGTCAGAGCTCATCCCTTACTAATCATCAGAGGACTCATACTGGAGAAAAACTATGAATAAAATGCATGTGGAAAATTTTCCAACCAAAGTTTGTTCCATACTGAGTATCAATTCATTTTGGGGAGAAAGTGATAAAAAGTAGTTAATTGTGGGTTAAACTTTAGAATTAGGTCTCATCAAACCTTAGAGACTTCATAGTATAGGATAATCTTAGGAATGTTAGGAAAGCTTCTATAAAATAATTTCCCCATATGTTCTGAAGCTAAATAGAAGATTTGACTAAACTGGATACTTTGTAAGATCAAAGGATCAGTATTCTTTTGTTTTCTTTCTGGTGATATGTGAAAACAGCCACCAGCCTATACAAGCATCACTGGGAAGCATGTTGATGCATGATAAAAGTGCAGCCATAAGATCTGGAATTCAGATTAATCTGAGAATCTATTTTTTTGAAACTACATTTAAGTGTTATTTATGCAAGCCACTTGTATTAATATGAAAAATAATGTTTTGGAGAAGAATTGTAAGCAGGTGACCTGTAACTACCTCACTGTCACTGAAACTTGTTTCTTTTTTTTTGTTTTTGTTTTTTAAAATAATTTAAAAGCAAATTCTGTACTTGGTGGTGGTTGAAACTTGGGTTGTTTCTCCTCTGCTTCCTAAGCCATCCACTTGAAAATCACTTAGTAAACTATGCAGTTATACAGTCCTATGAGTTCTCTTCCTGACTACTTATTTCACCTTCTGAATCAAATTTAAAGTCACTTTATTTTAAATCACAAAATGCATGTTATTTTGTCTTTCTCATAAAGTTATTCAGACAATTGATCTTGCAAGTTAATTTACTAATGCTTATTGTTAAAATTGTGCTGCAATGTAGCCACAGGGAGCACAACTCTTAGCCTTCCAGGCTGTGTCTATTTCCTGAGCTCTGATTACCAGCCACTTGGATGGCCCAGGAAGTGTGTGGAGCCTGGGCCATCCTCCCTAGAGGTAAAGTGAACAAGGTGGCTTAACTCCTACATTCTGCTTTCACCCACATCATGTCCTGAAGACAACTAAAAAAAAAAAAAAGTAGAATAAAAATTAAAAATAAATCAGGCTCTAAGTTCAGGTGCTTCTTCTTCCAAACAAATCAGACTGTTACATTCTTCAGTAAATTACTTAGTCTGTTTTAGCATTTCTGAAATGTAAATAAGTTGAGTAGGTGAAAAACAACTATCTTACAAATCAGAATAAAATTGAACTTTATAGAGGCCAACATTATCTCATTTTGCCCAGTTTTATCAGGAGCAAGCAAGTACTTAAGAACTGAAATATACATTTTGTTAAAAAAAAAATGGTATTGTTGGGGATGGAGACTAGGTAAAGCAAAATCTGAATTCAGCTATTGAATCTCATTTCATACTTTGGAGGAACAAATTTTTCTGGGTCATATAATGCTCCATCTGCAATGCCCCTTCTACAACCATTCTTTCAAAATTCTCTAATTCATGGGGAAATTCCTAGGAAAATATAACTTCCCTGTCTCAGTCTGTTTGGGCTGCTATAACAAAATACCACAGACTGGGCAGCTTATAAACACCAATTTATTTCTATTAAAGGCTGTGCAGTCTAAAATCAGGGCATCAACATCGTGTTCTATTGAGGGCCCTCTACCAGGTTCATATCCAGTGCCCTCTTGCTGTATTCTCACATGATTTGAAGGGTTAGGGGTCTCTGGGGCCTCTTATAAAGACACTAGTCACATTCATGAGGGCAGGCTCCATCTCCTAATGCTCTTGGTCTTGGGGTTACAATTTCAGCATATACATTTTGAGGGGACAAAAACATTCAAATTCTAGCATTTTCCAAATAGATAATCCTAAAATTTAAAAACAATGAAATCACAAAATATTAAGCCCAATTATTTTTAAAGCGAGTGCTATCAAATGTGCAATAACCGTTCATTTAAGTCTTATGCAAAATCTTTCAGAGGAGGTAGTATATAAGCACAGTGATTCTAATATAACCCAGTACCAAAATCAGACAGGGAAACATAAGAAAGGAAAATTACAGGCTAATATCCATAAACAGAAATGTAAAAATCCCAAATCATTAGCAAATATAACCTAAAAGTTCCTAAACGTGGTTTAATACATCATGATAAACATTGTTTTTCTTTTTAATGTGAATGCATGTTTATTTAACATCAGAAAACATAGTTCTTTTGTACCACCTTACAAATTAAAGGAGACATCCATATACTCATCTTATTAAATGCAAAAAACCAAACAAACAATCAAAGTACTCAGCACCCATTAAAAGCTGTTAACCAAGCAACAGTAGAAAGGAACTTCTTTAATCTGGCAAAGGGTATTTGCCAAAACCTGCTGGGGGAAAAAAAAAAGGTAAAAGAAAATGTTAACTTCATGATAGAGCAAGTATGAGAAAAGAATGAACTATTCAATAAAAGCTCTAAAAAACAGAAATGGTTCATTCACATAGAAAAAAATTGAATGTCTACCCTCATTATAAGAATATATGAAAGGCAAAACTATGACTCGGAAGAATATGAAAAGGAATACGTTCTAATCTCAAGACAGGAAATGGCTTTTACTCCAGGAGACAAGTAAGCTATATAAAAATTTTAGGGGATGCCGGAATAGCTCAATGGATTGAGCACTCATTTGCACACCTAGGGTCTGAGGATCGAATCCTGGCCCCAGCCTGTTTGGGCCCATATGGTGAGCTGGGGTATGTCCCCAGTTCAGTTTGCGCCGGGGTGAGCTTTCCATGTGGGAGGCCCCCAGTTCAGCTCCTGCCCTGGGCGTGCTTCCCATGTAGGAGTCCCCCAGCTCACAGGGGAGTGCCTCCCATATGGGAGGCCCCCATCTGGGTTCCTGTCCTGCACAGCCCTGCGCCCACCTGTGGAACGAAACCATACTGAAAAAACTTATATACAACTATGGAGACTGCTTTGGGCTCTCCCCCCTTCTCTCTGGCTGTCTTTCTCTGTGTTGAAAACAATAAAAGTAAATCAGAAAAATTTTTTAAATATTTGCTTGCATAAAAATAAAGAACTGCTTATTGATATACATCAAAAAAGGAGTGAAAAGTCAAAAGGACATCTTTCTACAATATGCTCAACAAATTAATTATCTGGAAAATTCTAATAATTTGTACAAATAATTAAAAAATAAAGACAACCTACTAGAAAGAAGTCTGAATACATGGCTACTTATTTCACAGAAGAAAGACACATTTCCAAAAATATAAGATGCTTAACTTCCCTAGTAGTTACAAATTGCAAATTAGGACTACAAGTATGATTTTTACAAGTACAAATAAGCAAAAATTTAAGATGTGTGACAATAGTTTTTGAATGTGAGTGGCTGACATTCATACTTTACTAGTGGGAGTATAAATTGATACAGAACGTTGACATCTTGTGCATGTCATAAAGAAGTGCCACTCTGTATACTTGTAATATACCACTTAAAAAAAATTAAATTTATACTGATAGTAATATATACATGTAAAGATATTAAAAACGACAGGCCTTATTGAGAAGGTTTTATAGTTAACCATTGCTTTGTAACTCAAGATTTAAGTGACTTGAAATGACAGTTGATCAGTATCTGTCTTGGTTCCATTTGGGCTCAGCTGAACGATTGGTATCTAATACATTCATAGTCAAATGGTAGCTAAGGCTGAAGGCTCAAATAGGCTTGATGTGTAAGATCTCTGGCAATTGATGACAGCTGGCTGAGAGCTCAGTTGGGCTTCTCCATGTGGCTTAGGGTTCTCACAGAAGGGTGGCTGATTTCTGAGAGTGACTCAAGAGTGAACTTTCTAAGAGACCTACATACAAGTTGCAAATCTTATAACCACTTTGAGTCATACAGCATTAATTCTGTATTTTATTGGTCAAAAATGAGTCACAGATTTGGCCCAGATTTAAGGTAAGAATACAAGGGTGTGACTACCCGGGGGTATGGTTTATTGGAGACTATCTTTGGAGATGAGTTGCCACATAACCACTAAAGCTGGAGTGGTAATTACCTCTGGGTGTGAAAAGGAAATGACTTGAGGAGCAGAGTTTCTCAGCTTGCTCAATGCTTGACTGTGGCTCCCTTGTTAGGAAGAGGCTGCGCAGGCCAGCCAGAGTGATCAAAGTGAAGGCCAGTGTATCAAAGATTGTACCCAAGGGCCATCCCAAGGTCAACATTGTACAGGCCACTGTTGAATTTAAATGTGTCTCATTAATAATGCCATCAACACCTCCCTCTCCTGTATATACTTTCTCTTTCCGTTAATTCACCCAATCATCAAAGAAAGAGAATATTGGTTCCTATCACAAGTAAGGAAACATAGTAAACCAAAAAATGTGTATCATAGGAGAACTAGGCAAAGAAGTAACAATCATTAAGTAGTCAACAGATTTTCTTTAATTTTATTTTCAGACTTGTTCAAGAGAAAAATGTACATTGTCATAGTTTCTGAATAGGCCATTTTCAAAGCAACCTGGAAAAGGAAAATCCACTTTAACTTTTATAATATGGTTGATGTGCCTGATATATTGTATTTGCTGTATTTAAAGTAATTAAAGTATTTAAAATGTCCATTTATCTTTTCAGGTGGTTTGGGCTATTATCTCGTTGTCTGTTGAATTATCAAACAATTGAGTCTCATGAAGAGATCTGAAATGAGTAGGTTGTTTTTTCCTAGATTGTCTATCAGATTTGTCAGATGTTTCCTCATGATTAGGTTTATGCTATGCTTTTATTGGTAAGAAAACCACCAAATAATATTGTATTCTCAGTTCATCTTATTAGCGCATGAGGAGGCTTGTGATGTTGTCTTGTCACATTACTGCTAATTTTTACTCTCTTGGTTAAGATGGTATCTGCCTGGTTCCCCACTGTACAGTTAATGTTTTTCTCTTTTAATCATTTGTATCTTGAGAAGAAATCCCCTGTATAGTTTTATTAGTATGGAGAAAGGGGAGAATTACCCCTTCCCTCTTCTGATTCTTTTGGCTGCTTGAATAATCAAATCGACATGAAACAGATTGACAAGAGAAAATCAAATTTAATCTCATGTGCATGGAACCCCATATACATGATAGAGTCAGGCCCTGCATACATGAGAAGTTCAGAGATAGAAAGGAAAGTTGAGGTAAAGATGGCTCTGTGAGCTAAGGATGAGGCGAGGCACCTTGGGGCCTCAGAGGCAAGGAAGGTCAGTGCAGGACCATAAGAGCAGATGTTCAGTAATTAGAAGTTTGCCCTGCTGTATAGATAGGTCAAAAAAGATTATATCTCATAATCTTTTCTTATGGACAAGAACCTTAATTTTAATTGTTCTGCATAGTTTAAGTGAGTGACAGAAGTTTCTCTTGAGCCCACAGGATCCCAGTTGCCTGTAGCTCAAAATAGTCCACATCCCACAGAGGCACATCTTGGAGGTGACACTTGAACACCTATACTAGTCAAATTCTCCCCCCTATAGTTATATCAGTTTATGACACTTTCTTTAATCAATTGTCATTATAATGATTTCCAAATGGAGGTTTTATAATTGTATAATTTCCTTTACACTTATTAATTGGCTTTCTACTTTAGGGGAAAGTTTTGTCTTCTCTGTGTTTCTGATTCTGGAAGCATGGTTTCTTATTTTCAGCACACTGTGATCTAATATTATTTATTTTGATGATGAAATTGCCCCAGACTTGGCTTCTGAGAGCTCATGCAAGCTGGATTCTGTCATGACAGGCTTGGAATTGTATACAAGTATTGTAATTCAAGTACAGATACTTCTGATTGCAGAGCAAATTATGAGTTCCTGACTAGTTGACTTGGGGTTTGTGGGGAAGAATTGTGGGGTCAAAAACATTTTGAAGGATTTTCTTTTTCTTTTTTTTTTACCTGAAGAATCTTGTATTTCCTCATCTTGCTGCATTCACCCTTGACACATGGTTCCCACACCTCCATATTTCTGTTAACAGTCTTCTCCTCCTCAAGTATTACTTTCCCACTGATGCCTCCTCTAATCTGCATGTACATTAAAAAAAAAAAAGTAAAATATAACTTAAAACTTACCATTTTAACCATTTAAGTGTACAATTTAGTGGCATTGAGCACATTCACAATGTTGTGTAACCATCACTACAATGTATTTCTAGAACTTCATCATCTCAAACAGAAATTCTGTACTCATTACATACTAACTCCCCATTCCCCTCCCCCAGCTCCTGGTAACCTCTATTCTACTTTCTGTCTCCATGAATTTGAGTACTCTAGTTGGTTCATATAAGGGGAATCATACAAGATTTTTCCTTTTTGTGTCTGGCTTATTTCACTTAGCATAATGTCTTCAAGTTTCATCCATGTTGTAGCATGTCAGAATTTTCTTTGTAAGGCTGAAAAATTCCATTTTATGTGTGTGTATTCAAATGTTAACTATTCTGTACTAATGTAAAAGGAATATGTATTTCTCCATTTTTGCATTTTATGCAAAGATTTCCTGCTTTGCTTTCCCCTGCCTGTTTAATCTACCAGCAATGGAATTTATGTAAACTTCCTTACATTTTCTCCTTTTATGCTAAATGCATAAAATGAACTGCAAAACTGACATTCTCTGGAGCATTTTCTCAGTCTTTGAGATTTTTCTTCCTGGTATGCCCTCAGTTTTTTGGCTCAAATAAACGCATTAAATTTTTCTATAGATTTGGACATCCTTTCTTCAACAGAATGAATAATGGAATCTTATACAGCAGTGGAAATGAATTAACTTTGCATGAATCAAATGGATGAATTTAGGTGCATGTTGAGTCTATTAATCACAAAAGACTATACAGCAGATTCTGTTTGTGTAAAGATCGAACACCTTGCAAAAGTAAACACTTATTGTTTAGGGGCACATACATATGGAGTAACCATCAAACTAAACAAGGGAATACTTAATACAATTTAGAAAAATTAATGGGGAGCACTGTGGACAGGCTTCCAAAATCCTGGTCACGTTCTCTCTTGAAGCAGAGTATTAGGCATGTGGTTATTAGTTTTATTATTTTTATACTGTACTTATGCATACATTATTTGTATGGCACATATTAAAATAATTAAAAATAATAACCTGGTGAGAGCTAGTTATGCACCGATCCTCTTAAAGATGGCTAAATTCTGCGTCTATTATTTTTTTTCCTAAATCATTTTCTGCCAACAAAAGAAGTCTGCCATCTGACTTGGGCAGCCAAAACCCGGAGGAGACCAGGCACCGATTCGTCACGTGTACCCTCCCTCGCACGGCGGCCCTCAGTCGCAAAGCAAGCGCGTGAGCTCGCTGCGGGAACGTGTTCACCTGGGAGAACTGGCCATGCGCGGCGCCCTCTGGGAAGTGCTGTTTGCGCAGGAGCTGGGCATGCCGGGAGCCGTAGTTCTCTTGGGGTCCGTGAGGTTGTCGCACCGTTCGCAGCGTTCTAGGGGTCCGTGGCGAGGGTGATTCTGGGTCCTCTAGGGCGGCTTGCCTGGGACTGAGAAGCTCCCTTGCCTCTTCTGGGCGACCGGTGGTGCGAGCGCTTATCTCTGGGTGAGTGGGGAGGCGGATGGCCGGGCTTGGGCAGCAGGGGAGACGCCGCGCGCCACTGCATCAGGAGGCCTGTTCCCACGGCTCGAGCGGCCTTGCTTCGCGGGGAGGGAGCTGGGCATGGCAGGGACTGCTGTGGCTGGGGGTCTTTTGTGGCTTTTTTTCTGTGCGGAGAACTTATGTGTGCCAGGCACTAGTCTAGCCTCTGATAAAGTAACTCATTTCATCCTCCAATTACCTGTAGGTTGGCTATATACACACTGTTCTCATTTTACACATAAAGAACCTGAGGCACAGAGTGGCCAGTTTGCCACATTTTACTGGGGCCTTGGACTCGACCAGCATTCCCTTCCTGACCCTGATACTTAACCATTCCTGTTTCTTTGGGCAAGTCACCAAGCTCCCTTGTTCTCTGCCTCTCACATCTATAAAATTGGGTAACAATACTGATTTTTTTTTTTTTAGAATAATTGTGAGGATTAAAAATAATGCATGAGAAGCACTCAAGATTCCTTGTGTGGAGAAGGTGTGCATCCATGATTACTTATACAACAGCTGCTCTCACACTGGCTGAGGTGCGCCAGCCTGAGGTTACACCAGCCTGAGGTTACACCCCATTCACAGCTTTTGAGTTTTCAATCCAGGTGTTGTACCCCAAAGCACCCTGCAAACTTAGGCAGCCAGTGCAAGAAACTGGGGCCAAGGCCTTTCTCTGACACTTCTCAGGCTGCTCCAGACATCCCCTTACCTTGCTCTCCCAATTGGGGTTTGTATATGAGAAGCTGAGGGCTATTTTGAGCTGTTGTAGGAGGTACCTGTGGAATTTGTGTTTAGGAGGGGCAACAGAACAACAGTCTGGCATACATTTTGTGTGAGAGGGAATATTTTAACCATATAACGTTGGATGAGGTATGCTAAAGTAGGTGCAGAGAGATAGCACAGGGAAAGTTTGTGGGTTATAGTTTACTCGCAGTTCCTTGGGGAGAACACAGCACTCCAGGCAGGCTACTCAGGGCAAGCACCTGGGTCCATCGTGAGGCAGAGAGAGGGCAAACGTGGACAAGAACCTTTATTGTGGTTTCTTTGGGAAGGCAAGGACCAGGCAGGAGAAGCAGGCTTAGTAGGATTGATTGGCTGTGTTTGAAAGTGGCAGCCTGGGAAATTCATGTTCTCTGTAACTGTTTGAGTATGTAATTTAAAGCTTTCTAAGGACTCAAGATACCGGTGGATGAGTTGCAATAAATCCTCAGTGGATGTTAAAGTAGCAATTGACAGAAATCAGAAGTATGGTTAATACAAAGAAGAGGAAGAGATTGACAAATTGTCTTAGAGCTTCACTTCATGGTAAGCACACCTTTTTACTTGGTTTGCATCAGTTATGTGAAGTGGCTTTGTTGGGATCTGATGGAAATATTATTATAACTTCCTCTCTTTAATTAAGCCATACCCTTGACACCAGAGATCCTCATGACACCTTTTTTTCTCTCCAGATCAACCTTGACAGCAGTCTGCTCTCCCTTGGCAGGAGAACTAAGGAGAGAATGGCCATGGACTTGCTGCCTGCTCAGGTGACAGTAAGTGAAGTTTGTCTTTTTTATGACTTGCCTTCTGGATTCAGAGGTGGTAGGCATGTTTCTGTTCTTTGTTCAGGTACTTTTCCCAATGAAAACTGGAGAATCTAGAGCCTTATAAGTTTTCCCCAGCATCCTTGAACTTATTGAGGGGCTGCTGAGGAATGTATCGTATTTTCCGGCGTATAAGACGACCGGGTGTATAAGATGACCCCCTAATTTTACAGTTAAAACATAGGTTTAGGCCTATATCCGCTGTATAAGACTACCCCCCACTTCTGAGGCAACACCAGTTCTTTTTTTAATTAAATTTTTAATGAATGACATTTTTCGAACATACCGTAATATACCGTACATTGATACGATAAATGGAAGGTCTCTACACAAATGGCAATGCCATGAACTTGACCGAGAAACAAGAAATCCAAAAGAGAACATTAACAATGATGGCATCATCTGGAAAGAAAATTACATGAAGAACTTGCAGAAAACGCTTGTTTGTGACTGACTGGGATGATAAGAGGTTTTTCTAGGCAGAGGAGCATTGTGAGCTTAAAATCCTTCAAAATCCTCATCATGTT
>PVKE010006951.1:0-52435 GCA_004027555.1 Craseonycteris thonglongyai | reverse complement strand
CAGGTAATTTTTGTGCAATTTTGGTCTTTTGCCTCAGGACCAGATTGTGCCTTTCCAAGAACCTAGTACTCCAGGATACAGTGGCCTGAAGTCCTTTGCTGTTATCTGGGTTAGATTTGGCCCACTGAAGTGCAAACATACGTATTTTGTTTCGTGTCACTACATAACCATTTTGACGATGCTCAAGAACCATGTCTGCAACATGCTTTTCAAGTTCTGGCCAATATGGGGTGCCTCTTCTTAATGCACACTTACTCCTTGGCATACTCTTCAATGCATCTTCATATGCTTTCCAGTCTCGGACCATCTTTTCTGTTACTCCATATTGTCTTGCCGCAGCACAGTTATTGTGTTCCTTGGCAAAGTTTACAACTTTCAGTTTGAAACTGGCTTCAAATTTCCTTCTTCTTGCTGGAGCCATGATGGGTTCTTTTCTACCAGCCATTTTTTGTACACCCACTAATCTTTTAGGCCGGGGTTATACAGTACTGTAGCTTCAGCTACACACAGAATGTTCTATTATGGTACCTTTTAACTCACATTGGCTACATACAGAATGTCCTATAAAGGCACTGTACCTTTTAGCCCATTGGATGTGCTCTAATACAGTCAATTTAGCTACTATGCATGTGTCCTGATACAGCAGCTTTGGCTACACAGAACATTCCTGTGCTGCAACTGTATGTACCACGGTGAGCCAATCACAACAAGCAAAGGTTCAAAGGTTAAAATAGACCGCCTCTCTGACTCTGGCCAATCTGAGCAGGCTTTTTACTAGAACACAGTGTAGCTTCGGGTATAGAACATGTATAATTTGCATGCATAAAAAGCCTGCTCCGATTGGCTAAGTTAGAGAGGCGGTCCGAGCAGCCTTGCAGTGATTGGTGCGGGATCGAGTTGGAAAATTCGTTTAGTGGCATATCCAGACGATTTTCAGGATCGAGTTGGAAAATTCGTTTAGCGGCATATTGAGATGTTTTTCGGGATATACTCGGTGTATAAGACGACCCCCGATTTTCGGTTGACTTTTTTTCGTTTCAAAAGTCGTCTTATACGCCGGAAAATACGGTAAGTCCACATCCACCCAGGACCCTGAGGAGCCAGCCCAGGTCATCGGTGTTCTTCTCCCAGAGGAGACCTGATGCTCTTGCTCCTGTGGGAAGGCATGCGTGCGATTGTATAACACAGTTGGAGAAGTGCCCACCTGGGTGTGCACAGAGAGCTTAGGAATTCCCTGTTGGGATGGTGATGCCAACCGAATGTGGTAGAACTGTCTCAGCGGGTGAGCTGGAGCTCACCAGTTGCTCCAGGGCTGGGAGGACCCGTGCCCTCCTCCACAAGCAGACTGCTAGCTAGTTGCATGCAGAGACCATGTCTTAAGTGTCCTTATAGCTACTACTGAACGTGGTGCTTTGCCAGCGGTGGATGTTCAAGGTGCGGGGTGATGGTAACTCTCTCTGGCCTGGTGCCTGTTTACCATTCTACCCACTGTGAAGGAGAGCTTGTATAGCCCAAACATTGGTTTTCCTTTCACCAGAGCCCAGGAAGGCTAGAATGGGTCGGGAAGGGATTTCTTCCCTGCCTTTTGGGGGCCTTCTAGGGAACTTGGGTAGCTGGGGGTGGCAGGCGTGCCAGTCCCGCCGCTGCAGACCACAGCTGGTGTGCTGGGCCCGTCGATGGAATGTGTGCCCGATTCACTCACTGCCCATGTTGCTTTGTGTTTGTCTCGTGTGATTCTCAGAGCTGCATGTGAGCCTGGGCTGAGACTTTTTTAGAAATTTCTACGAATCCCTTCCTGGTGCAGCCCTGGATCCAGGAAGTGATGCTAGTGGAGGCCCCGGCCCTGGACTGTTGGGGGCGCCCCTGTCCCTTTGCAGCTACAGAGCGCTCCGTGTCCTCATTTCTGGGGTGGGCCTGGGAAGGGAGCCTGGGAGAGCAGGGGGAGGGTGCAGTGGAGGTGGGGCCGCTTCGGCAGCATCTGCTGGATCACCATGCCCACAGGTACTAGCCCACACCCAGAGGGAGGGCCACAGGCCTCAGGAGAGCAGTGGCCTTTTACTAAGAATTTTCTCCGTGTCCAGTCTTGTGCACGTGGTCTGCGGGCTCCTTGTGATCCTCTGGGGTGTGGGTGGCACCACCTCCATTTCCCCGATGAGGGCACTGGGCCTGACAGGTGGGAGGAATTGGATTCACAGTTTATGTCCAGGACATCTCTGTGGCCAAAGCTCGGAGCTCCCTTTTCGTTCTGTTGCCTCCCAAAGTGCTGGGGGTTGCACTCTCCATTACTGGGGCCTCTTTCTTTTCCTTCTTGTGACTTCTGTCCCAGTGCTAATGAGCTTCCTGTGAGTTTGCAAATGTGACCTGTGCTGCTTGTGCAACACCAGAATGAAGGCCGCTTTCAGGAGAGTCTTGCTGAGCTGTAGCCAGGCTATTAATTCAGTGATGGACTTGGTTTGAAAGTGCTCGACTTTTACTAATTGACGTATGTCATGAAGCACCTGCCACAGCGCTTGGCACCTAGACCCATTATGTTTGCTCCCTGCCCTTTATTCCTGGCTGCAGGCTGATGTGACAAGGACTTACATGTGAGTTTTTTTGCCTCTTGATTCCTGCATGCTGGGGGCCAACGACTCTCATTGGCATGTGTCAGAAGCCACAACTGCATTTGCTGCTGCTGCTGCTTCCTTTGTCTTTTTGTATTTTCTTTAGATTTTTGTTGCTTCTTCTCAATTCTCTACTTTTTTGCTTTCATCTGAAAAATGGCTTCCAAACAGATATGTGGAAATTATAATTAGGGATTGATGCTGTTATTGTCATGAATGTTCCCCTTGAACCTTTTTAAAGGAACCCCCTTTGGATCCTCTTGGTATGATTGTTCCTGATTAGCTTAGCTGATGATGAATGCCCCCCACTCGCTCCCCTCCCCTGAGTGACTGCCTTTTACTTTCCAGGGTGTGTTTTATTTAAAATTAACCTTTCTGCAGGTTGGCCCCTTTTCTCAGGAAGAGCATCTGTCCTTCCAGTCTGTGAGAGCCAAATGTGGCAAGTGTGTGTGTATGTGTGGTTAGAGCAAGACAGCCAGCACATCCACTGGGAGGCGGCAGAAGGATTGTGATGTCACTAGCAACCAACTCAGCATCTCCAAAATGGCAGCGGGGAGCAGCCTGCTGTGTGGGTATGCTTGTACTTGAACCTGTCAAGCATAAGAGCCAGCTTCTCCTTCGGGCTCCCCAACCCCCATAGTGGCCTCATCGTACCTACCTCCAATGGCAAGATAAGGTCCTCTAACTACAGTGGTGGCCTTCAAGAGCGCAGTTGGTCATCTGGCTTTGGATGTGGCTCCATGTGGAAGAGAGTACATGTGAGGAGCCTTCAACAGCCACCCTGCGTCAGGGCCAAGGGGCGTCAGCTGGACGGGACACCAGCTGAAGACGTGTGTCTGCCATCAAGCTCTTTGGCATGACTTCTGAGCAGAGGAGAGCATCAGGTCATCTGAGAGACCGTCCACCCAGCACAGATGGCCTCATTTTGGGGAATTAGAGACAGGCCCAGAAGAACCTCTTCCGGAGGACAAGTCCGACCTGTGCGAAGCGTGGGAAGGACAGTAGGTCACCAGGTGCAGGCACTTCATGTTCATGTGGCAAAACTTCATGTCTGTGTGTGTCCTTAGGGGAAATGACATTTGCAAGTGTGTGATAGGGTGTGCCCTGCATTTGATAATCATGTGATAAACACTTCTAATTGGGGATGAGGGACAAAAATGCCAAGTGAAATTTGCTGAACTGCTGACCATCTGTGTAGGCTATGCTGATGTTATTGACGTGTGTACAGAGTTGGACTGGGTCTGCAGCTATGACCTTATTCTTAGGAGGTCAATATTACTAATGTGAAGATACACTGGGAGGCTCAAGTAATAATTGTGATAATTTGGTTAAATATGCTGTGAACATGAATGAAAAAATGACTAGAGATAAAAGGGCCTAATCGGTGGTTTTATGGATTTCTTGACTGTCATCAACAACAGTAACACCATTATTGCTAGAACTAAAAAGTTTTCTTTTCAGTAATTGGCCCCTGTACACTTGTACCTCTTAGACACTTAGACTCCTTGCTTCCCTTTTAGTGTTCACTATGTTTCTTTATTTGTCTCCTTTGTCTGTCTTCCATTTATAGTCTTTTAATCTGTCTGGCCCCCCTAACCTCCATTCATGTTTCAACTTCACATTCCTTTTTTTTCTAGGACCTCTCATTTTCTGGCAAACCAGTTTCTATTGACTGTTGTCCCCTAGTGATCAGGCGCAGACTTGGCCTTGCTGTCATTATCATATGTTATTGCATGTTCTGTGTAGTGGTGGAATTGAGAAGCTATGTAGAAGGCCACACCATTCCCTGGTTACTCCTTGTCCCTGCTGCTGTAGATCCTGACATTTCTCTCATCTGAGGATATCCAAGGGTAATGCTTCGGGTCTTCTTCCCCATTGCCCACCTTTCTGTGATCCTCAGAATACCAGGTATTCTTTTTAACATGGCCAGGTTTCCCCATTTTCTCATGAAGACAATACCTGGACAGTGTTCGATTCTTGTCACTCAATGCCAAGGTTTTTTGTTATGACTCAGTTCACTCTGTGCTTCCATGCCATGGTAACAGTGTGGGGGCAGAGATGCCAGGCTTTAAAGTGAATAAGCTACACTAGGTTCATGGCTGGAAGAGAATTTGATATTCACACTGTAGTTGACTTTGTTTTCTCTCCTTGGTCAGGTAGGTTTTCTGGAGAGTTGCAGATCATTTGAACTTAGTGGGTTATGTTTTTCTGTTGAAGATATTGTCTACTTCAGAATACCTTATTCCAGGATGCTTATTTGCTTGGGCAGAAGATGGCTATAGGAGCCCACTTAATCCTTGCAAGCATAGACCCCTCACGCCTGCATGTCTATAATTTAAGGGCTCTGGGATAGAATTGCTCCCAGTTCAACAGGAAAACAGACTTCTTTAAAGCTGGGTCATACATCTACGTAGGTCTCTCTCACAATGTCTCTGATCTAAGTAAGGATTTGGCCCTTTGAGTTTAGACACTGTTATTAGACGTTTACAGGTAAAGGGGGCAGTAGTAGGTCAAATTGCTTATATTGGCCCCAGCTCTCTTGAGTACAGGTCTTAGTTAGGAAAGGAAGAGAGATCTTTGTGGAGAAAGAAGGATGGGTTGAAGGTACGCTGATGAAGGAAGGGAAAACAGGAGGGAGGTGCTGGGGAGGGGTGCAGAGATCAGAGAGGCCTGCAATAGGGAAATGAATGCATTCTGAAGATCAGTGTCATGGTTTTCCCTGGAACTGACCCATACTACAGTGAAATTACTATGTATACTGAATAAAATAGATTGGAATGTCGGTCTCGCTTGGAGTTTGCATCTGTATTGAAGAATTAAGCTTTTTGTTAAAGATGTGGAAGCAAAGCTCACTGTCCCCCCCTACAGTGATGTCCCCTTAAGAAGACTGTTGCACATCGGTCACAATGTTGCTTCTGGCTTTGGCCCTCCCCGTGATCTCATGGATTTGCTCTTCCCTCCTGTGGTGGAAGGCGGGGGCACGTCTGCAAATGCTGTGACTGGTGAGACCCCTCCGCACCGAGAGTCTATTTCTTTTACGTGATCTCAGACCCTTCAGTCCTTGAGAGGCCTGAGGTTAGTCCGGGGACAGATGCCCTGCTGAGAGTCCAGGGAGTACATGGACCCCTCGCCACAGAAATGCCTAACCACGATTTTTATATCAGATGTCATGGGTAGTGGTAGATACCTTAAGGCATGTCCATTAAGCCCAGATAAAGAAACCTTGTTCTGGCACACAGGTCACTGCTGAGCCACCAAGAAGTGTCCCTAAACCCCAGCCTGCTATGTGGCTTTTTCCTGTTCATCAAATGCACTCCCCTCACCCACATTTGCTAATAAGCACGAGTCACTTGATTTTTATAACACTCAATACCCTGAGGTTTTCATGTGGTAGAAATATTGAGTCATAAGTTTTGTGTTCATTAAAAGCCTCATTATTCCAGAGCCTGCTTTTCTGGAAAACATAATTTAATTCCATTTTATCTTCAAGTTTGCATACATTTTTATGGCTGGGCTGGCTTATTTGCAAAGTTCTCTAGGGCATGGGGTACTTGAAGATTCTTCTTGCTTAAGTCTTATGAACTTTCTCAGCACTATAAAATCATTTCTCATGTCCAGCTTTCTTCTGAGATGGAGAAACACAGTTCTGCCACCTTTGATCATCTCAAGACATTATCATTGCTTTACAAGCAGAAATCCATGAGGACCAGAGGGTGTGGGCATGCAGAGGTCCCTCAGAAGAGAAGCAGAATGAAATGAGAGGGCAGGTGACAATGTGGATGGGCCTGATTACAGAGAACAGACTTAGAGCCAGTGACCATTATCACTGTTTTGGATTTCACATCAGAGTAGCAGAACCAATAAACCCTTGACCTTCAAAGGAAAGGTTTTCTGTCTACAACTCCATCAAAGCCTGCCTGTGCAAATCCTCATTTCTCACAGGGCCTGCTAACAGTGGATACTTTTGTGGATGCTGACAGATTGGTGTTTCTCTTTCCAATGGACATCTTTCAGACTGAGCCGACCTATCCAGTAGTCTCATCCATGCACCCTCATTTTGGACCCAAAACAAGATGTGGTCTTACCTTTCTGCAAATGGGCGCTCATGAGCCTGCATGTGGGTGGAATTAAGGTGTCCTTGAAGATGTTCACTAACAACACGATGAATGAAACCAGCCTCTTTTTTTAAACCCTGATTATCTGCTTGAGGTTGGATAGCATAATTTTTTTGCAAATGATACTTTTAAGAAAAGGGCAAGTTCTCAGAAACTCTGGGAGATAGAAATATTGCTGAATCCCTGTTTAAGTGGGCTGAGTCTGCTAAGGATGAGAGCGAGTGAGGTGAATGGGTGTCAGCCTCCTGTGGCCTTTCTTCCCCTGGAAGGACTGCAAGGACCCCAGGAGTGCTGGCCACGTGTCAGCTGTAGTGAGCCGGCTGCTGGGGCCCATGTCGCAGAGTTGTCACCAGACACAGTGGGAAGAGCTGGCAAGGTTTGTGTGCACATCCATGTGTGTTCTTAGTATCACATTGCAGGGTCTTACGGAGTTTCCCAGCTACTGGAGTCAGGGACCAGCTGGGTTGATTTTCAAGGAAGGCAGACAGCAGGAGGAGGCGGTGGTCCCCAGTGGTCTGTAAACACGTTACACCGAGTGTAGCAATGAACGAGAAGGATGGTGAGTTCCCCGTGCACTGGCTTCATTCTCTGGTTCATAAAACTTATGGCTACCTCACTTGAGCCATGGATTTGCTTAGTTTGCAGTCAGTACTCTGTGAGAACGACTAATTTCACACAGGAATAATGGCACTCAAAATGTAGTTACCTTTCTTGTTCAGATGTGCCACCCCCTTGGGTGCGTGACAATAACTTGATTTGTTTTTGATTGTCATTTTCCTCCCAAAACAAGATCCCAGGTATTGCCCTTGCTTCCCCCAGCTGCCCAGGGGTGAGGGGAAGTGTGCGGATATGAGTTCTTGCCTACTGGCTCTCCACAAACAAGTACAAACAGCAGAAGCTTTGCCACTGGGAAGGACTGGGCCTGAGTTCTCTGGTTTGCCGGCATGGTATCAGGGCAGCCCAGAGCCCTGCTTCATCTTTTCTGGAACAGCAGAGTCAGGCATCCTCAGTTAATTTAGTATATTCTAGCAAAGTAACTTGCTGATGGTGTCAGCTGATGCACATGCAGGGGGCCACAGGACCAGGCGCACAATGGAGGAAAGTCAGCTCTCGGCTGAGGAAGTCAGTGGGCATCACTGAGCCTTCCCCACTGTCCCCCGGAATTGGGGTTACTCAGAGAAGACTGAGAACGATTTGAGAAGTCTGTCTCTGGGAAATGTCTGTTGAAGTTTTAAAATGCCTGCCCCGGGGAGGGAGCACTGTCTTTCTTCTCTGGAGTCCTGGTAAGGAGTGGCGGGCACAGGTGCATCAGGCTAGACAGTCACAACCACCTCGGTCACAAAGATAACCTTTGCATATTGGAAGTGCCTTTAGATAACGTGAGATGGTTCTGTCTAATGAGGTTTATAAATCTTTTTTTTTTTTTTTGCATGGACTTTTGGGCAAGTCTGTATCCTTTTGTATTTAACATCTTTGAGCGCTTGCATTCTGTATGTTAACTTCATTATGTCCGATCTGTCACTGATCATAAGAAGCAACTGTAGAATGTTCATGCAGAGTGTTTTTGCTTACATATAAACAAGTACTGTAAGAATATAGATAAATGTGTAATGGTCCAGTTCCGAGCACAGCTTTATACTATAACCAGGGTTCTTGATTCTTGGGTATTAGAAAATTTTGTGCTCAGTCATTCTCTTTGCACATTTTGTTTATTAACTTGCCTGTTTTCTATGTCACTGGAAAAATTGGAAGCGAGTAGTTGAATTAATAAACTTGCATTAAGGAAAGCGGAGTTCGTTGGCCTGCATGAATCTTTGCATTATTATAAAATTTCAGAGTTTTTCCTTCACATTTTAATCTTTTTTTTCCTCCCAAATTTATTGCCAACTCTGAGCCATATTTTAAGATTGTTATCGTGATATTAGACAAGATCAGGCATGTTCATAGTTGTGTGGCATAGACTTGCTATAGTGATATTAATTGACATGAATAAAAATGGTCTCAAATTAAATTTTTCTATAAATAAGGTAATTTCAGTCAGTGCCAAGGGGTATCTGAGTTTTGCTTAAAAACAGGAAAAACTATATTAAATATAAAGTGTCCTGGGTTTTGCAAGTTAATACGAGAATATTGTTTGGGACTAGTTCGTTGTTAAGGGGGCTCATACCTCTATGTTACAGTTAGTTGCTTAAAGGGCAGGAAACTATGTCAGGCAGTCTTTAGGCAGAAAGTCCATTAGTAGGAGAAGAGAGGGCATGTGTAGTGGCTAAAGATGGCCTGTACCCCCAAAGGAACATCCTCCACTCCACGGCCAATAGAACCGGTTTATAGAGAAACTTCCGGGGAGGGATTGGGTTCCCTCTGCCTTTGCTAAGCATATGGGTGCATATGCTTATGCTATGCTTCCAACTTCTACTGAACCAGCTGCTGATTTTTACTAATGATCTTGTTTTAGCCAAACTCAGGCCCTGAACTGATTTTGTCCGAAGATGAAAAAAGCGACACTGAAGATAAGGAAGAGACAGAATTGGCCGTCGTGGAGGATCAGCGGAGTGTAATTCTTCACCTCATTTCACAGCTCAAACTTGGCATGGATTTGACTAAGGTAGGTTCGCTTGTCCCCCTGGGTCTGTGGCCAGTTGTTTGGGGGCTCTCTCTGCCTCTAAGCCTTCCCTGCTCACACACTTTTCCTTCTGGCGAGACTGGGCAAATGGGTAAGAGGTCAGCACTGCAGTCAAGTAGGGCTATTCCAGGTATCATTTGAAATGATACGTTTACAGAAATGCTCATCCTCAGAGGGTGAGCCTGGCATTTGATTTCCAGGAGCTGTGACTCTATAAAGACAGAGAGCATCAGAAAAAGCATCTGGAATGATAAGGAAACGTCACGGTAGGATTTTTTTGTTTGCTGGTGTGTGTCCTCGAGAAGCTGACTTACAGAGGTAGATAAGGCACATTGGCCACAGACAGAAAACCGGAGGAAGGGACAGAGTGGAGCCAGGAGTGAGGCCTGTGCACGCCTCACCACGACCTGCTGCTGGCGAGTGTTCACAGCTAGTTCCCAAAGGCAGTGTTGTTGGCGATGCAGATTCATTGTCCTTGTGTAGAGTGAGCGCCGCTGGTTGGTAGTTATACAGCTCACTCTTCTCGGTGCTGTGCTTAGCAAGGACTCGCCCTGAGGGACTGCATGCAGGAGACAGCATGCAGAGAACCTCATCCAGCACCCTAATCACCGATGGCACGTTGATGTCCCATCCACACTCTCCCTCGCTTCGACTCAGTGACTTTATACTAGAGGCAAGAGAGAAAAGCAATTTTGTGTGTGGCTGAAAGGTGGTATGGTGTCACTGGGGGCGTTGTGGGGTTGTAGAGAGTGCCTAGAATTTTCTGTCCCATAGACCTGGGCCTCGTTTCCAGTCTCGGAGCCTCCCTGGAAGGGCAGACTGAGAATCAGAAGTTGTGTGTAGAGACCTAGCCCAGTGCTGAACTCGTAGAGGTGCATCGCCGTGCTCATCCTTGCGGAGTTCTGTGGAGTGCTGTGGAGTTCTGTGGTATAGAGGACAGTGTAGTGTGGCACAGGAGCTGCTAGTGGGGACAGAGAGGTGTGGCCCAGGGAAGGACGTGCTTTGAATCAAAGCTCTAGATTCTGAAGATAGGCCAGAAAATGTGGGCATCCTTGAAATGGTCAGAGCCCCTGAAGGTACAGCCTGCAGACACTGAGTTGCGGGTACTTGGCTTGTTTGGACGCACTGAAGGGTCTGGATTCTCCACGTTTCTCTTAGACAGGCCAGAGAAGAAAGAGGAAAAGCGTGGGTGCATGTGAGAGATTCTTCAGAGACAGATGTGACAACATGGTGACTGATCCTTTGTAGGAGGCAGAGGAGTTGGGAGACTCAAGGACGACAGAAAAGCCTTTTCTTTGAAATGTTTTTATGTGCTTGAGTATGAGTGTGTCTGATGATGTCCTGGAAGACTGCACTACTTGAATCAAAGCAGTGGGCCCACGCTGAGGGGGCCTGACCTAGAAGTTTTCCTAACTTTGCCACTCTCTGCCATTCTACGTGGGTCTTCCCATCTCTGCATGCCAGTCTGTGGAGAGCTGCTCTACATTATGCTCTCCTCCCTTCATTTCAGTCTTCGGGTCATATGATTCTCATATCCTGTTTGCTAGAGGCACCATTTTAAATGCTTGCCTTCCCCCCTTTTTAAGATTTATTGTTTGGGAGCGGGGGGTGGGGATGGGTGGGGGAGAGCCAGAGCAGTCTCCATAGTTGTGCATCATTAGTTCTGACAGTTTTATTCCACACAGGTGGATGTGGGGCCACACGGGGCAGGAACTGAACCAGGGACCTCCCACATGGGAGGCAGGAACCTTTGCCGCAGAGCCATCTTTGTGGTTAGCAGTTGCGTCGTAGTTCAGCATATGGGGCTCTCACAGGCCAGGGATGGGAATTGAACCCCAGACCTCATGATTGTGAGGCAAGTGCTCAACCTCTGAGCTATCCCGGTATCCCCAATGCTTGCCTTTTTTAAAAGCCACCTCTTTTTTATTCTTGTGGATTGTGTAGACAATTCAGATAGAGCTTCAGTGAACCTGGAGGGTGGAATGGGGGTAATAATGTGCACTAGTAGGATTTAAAATTACGTTTTCAAATTGTGGGTAGGACCCCTTCAGTAGGATGTAATGCTAATTTAGTGGGTCAGATTTTCATTTCTAAAGAATGAAATACAATAGAAAACATCAGAGTGTGGTGTACGTGAGACTCTGATTTTAGTTCCCTTCATACATGTGTACTGGGTCACAATGTAAAACAAATTCCCATTGTGGATCATATTTTTAAAAATATTTATGAAACATTAATGTGGAATCATGAATGGTATAGGAGAGAGACTGTAACTAGGATTTACCAGAAATGTGGAGGAATAGTAAAATACTGAGGGGACTATACTATGGCAGAGAGTGTCTCAGAGACATCACATTGTGGCTCTCTTGTTTTGAAATAAAGAAATCATAAGAGACAGAGGTAATATTCTAGAAGACCCAAGATGATGGAGTAGGTAAACACTGTGCCTGCTTCGTTCTGTGAACACATTAACATCACAACTAAATTACTGAGCAGCCAAGCCAGTGAACCAGCGGGTCTAGCTGAACAGAAGTTGTATAACTAAGGACACAAAGAAGAGGCTGCCACGTGGAGAGTGTTAGGAGAGACACAAATGTGAAAGGAACGGAATCACTGGTGGTGGTAGGGAATCAGGAGGGATCTCTCAGCCACGGAGTTTCCTCCTGGAGGAGCAAGGGACCCCAGCCCCACACCCAGCTCTCTAGCCAGAGCACTGGTGCTGGGAAGAGGCGCCCCATAACATCTGACTGAAGAACAATGGGGACTCTGACTGTCTGGTTGGGATTGAAGGCTGTGGGAAACCCAGACGTCCTCCTAAAGTGTTTGTACAGCTTCAGTCACTTGCAGGCACTCACCCTGGGCTGTGGCAGAGGGACAGTGACTTGGGGCATTGGAGGCATACAGGGGGAGGGGGAAGCTGAGGTGTGTGGCTTTGGGGTGAGGGCTGGAGGACAGTCACCATTTTTCCTGGGTGGGTCCTCCTTCTATGCAGCCAGCTGGCAGGCGCCATGTTTCCTGTTTTGCATCTGCCCCCTCACGGCCAAGTCTGAACCTGATGGGTCTGGTGGGCTCTGCTTGCCCCACCCTGCTGGCTCACTGAGAGCCCACTGTATCCAACTCCACCAATGCTGGAGGCATTTTCTCTAGTGAGCAGCCAGCCCCACCTGCGTTGCAATCTTTCTTGGAAAAGTATTGGAGTCTACAGGCCCCAGGCGGGTGGCAGTCAGCACTGGTATACTTTGAGACTTTTTGCTGAGCAGCTCCAGGCACAGTATAGGCACCAGACCAGAACCTATAGGAGCACCCAGCACAGGTGATCAGGGAGCCGGATCCAGGGTCCTGCAGGGCACCTACAACATAAGGCTACCCAGCAATACTGGGAGACATAGCAGATTGACTTAATACATAAAAACAAACACAGACAGGCATCCAAAATAAGGAAACAAAGAAATACATCTCAAATAAAAGCACAGCAGAAAATTCTAGAAGAACTAAACCAGATAGAGGCAAGCAACCTATCAGATACAGATCTCAAAATGATGATTTTAAGGTTGAACTTAGTGAAAACTTCAAAAGAGAGATAGAGAGCATAAAGAAGGACACAGAAATCATAAAGAAAGAACCAGCCAGAAATTAAGAATATAATAACTGAAATTCAGAATGCAATAGAAGTAATCACCAGCAGACTAGATGGAACAGAGAATTGATTCAGGTCATTGGAAGACACGGTAGTAGAAAACATCCAGTCAGAACAGCAAAAAGAAAACAGAATCCCCCCAAATGAGGATAGTAAGGGGTCTCTGGGACAACATCAAGTTTAACAGCATTTGCGTCACAGGGATCCCAGAAGGAGAAGAGAGACAAGCGAAGAATTGAGAATCTATCAGGAGAAATAATGGCTGAAAGCTTCCCTAACCTGATGAAGCAAACAGACACACAATCCCAGGAAGCACAGGGAGTCCCAAACAAGATAAACCCAAATAGGCCCACACCAAGACACATTATATTTAAAATGTCCAAGCTTAAAGACAAAGAGAGAATCCCAAAAGTAGCAAGAGAAAAGCAACTAGTAACTTACACAGGAACTCCCGTAAGACTGTCAACTGATTTCTTAACAGGAATTCTGCAAGGCAGAGGGAGTGGCAGAAAATATTGAACATGATGAAAAGCAAGGATGTACTACCAAGATTACTCAACCCAGCAAGGCTATCATTCAAAACTGAAGGACAAATAAAGAGTTTCCCAGACAAGAAAAAGCTAAAGGAGTTCATCACCACCAAATCAGTATTACAAGGAATGTTAGAGGGACTACTTTGGGGGTGGGGAGACAAAATTCTGAATAATCAAATCGCAATAGCTACATATCAACAATTGCCTTCAATTTAAATGAATTAAAAGCTCTAATCAAAGGACATGCAGAGTATTGCACTGAGTGGATTGTCAAACAGAGGAAGACAGATGCAAATTGACTTTGCTTATACCTGAAATCCAAAGAAGAGAATAAACAGGTGGGACAGGAGCAGATTCATAGATACAGAAAACATTTGGTTGTTGCCAGATGAGAGGAGGTTTGGAAGAGGGTTGAAATAAGGGGAAGGGATTGGGAAGTTCAGTTTGGTGGTTACAAAGTAATAGTTATGAGCATGTAGGGTGTAACATGGGAATATAGTCAATAATGTTGCAATACTATGGGCGACTTCAGATAGGTACTAGATTTGTTGGGGTGATGGGATGAGGGTGGGAGGGGTGGGTGAAAAAGGGGATGAAATGAAGAAGTACAAATTCATAGTCACAAAATAGTCATAGGACATACAATCAGTAACATTGTAATAACTATCTGGTGTCAGATGGGAACTAGATGTATCAGGTGAGGATTTTGTAGGTTATATAACTGTCTCATCACTATGCTGTACACCTGAAACCAATATAATATTGTGTGTCAAATGTAATTGAAAAGTAAATGAGAAAAAAAGAAATCATAGGAACTGTGCATCTTCTACTTTTTATTATTTTATTAAGCCATGGTCTGTTCCTAAAAGAGCAAATACTGGGTTTACCTAATATGTGAAAGAAAAACTGCTCTAGTCTATAGTTTGTTAATGTATTTACTGGGAAGGAGTTGCCATTCAAAAAAACCATGGAGATATTTGACAAGCTGAAATAGTTGTGAGAGGAAGGAGTAAACCTTTTATTGTCCCATGAATTTTCTGAACTTTAGTTTCCCTGAATCATAAAAAGTTGATGAAATGATGTCTTTCCTTATTGTCTCCTTTTCTCTCCTTGACTCTTGCCTATGTCATTTAAGTTAAGCTTGTGTTAAATTGGCAATTGAAAAACAACCTGAATCAAGTGTTGGATAAGCAGGTACCCTAGAGCTGGAACATTCTTTGATTCAAGGGTGAAGCTCAGGTGTCTGTAACAAGTGTGCTGGCCATCTTTAAGGAGATGGCGGGTATTGATGGTTTACAAGTCGCTGGCCTAACTGGGCACCTAGTGCTGCATTTTGTCTTAACTGGTCACTAGACAGGGCAGTTTCATGGGCATGTGACCTCACACAGCACCCTGTGCTCATAAGTGTTCCATGCTTGATGTAATGTTTTGCTGTCGCTGTCTTGAAATTCTTAATAATTTTGAGCAAGAGGACTTGCATTTTCGTTTTTCACTGGGCCCCACAAAGAATGTAGCTCCTCCTGCTTCCAGAAGCACCCTTGTCTGCCCTCCTTCCTCCGCTGTGGTTTCATAACCCAGAATGCTGGTGATCTTGCTAACGGGTGTCCCAAAATTCACGCAAGATTTGAATTTTGCGTCATTTGTGTGGTAAAGTGTTGCCAATGAAGAGAAAAGACAGCTTGACAGCTGACAGTTCAGGGTTATTAAAAATGGAGAGCTACACAAAAGAACAACGCATTTTCATTGTTGAGCAATATTTAAAAAATAATGAAGGTTTGACAGCTACAGATCGCAATTTTCGTACAAAATCTGGTCGGAATAGTGATTTAACTTCATCAACTGTGAAGAGATTAATTTAAAAAATTAGGGAGACTGGATCAATTAGTGATCTTAAACACTCTGGCCGTCCTTCAACAAGTCGTTCAACACACAAAATATCAAAGCAGTTCATGAGAGTGTTGCTGAGAGTCCAGGGACATCAATTCGGCACCGTGGTGAAGAATTAGACATTTTGAGAAGCTCTCGACAGCGTATTCTTACGAAAGATTTGCATCTTCATGCTCACAAAGTTCAACTGACTCAAGAACTGAAGTCTACTGACCACGCACAGTGAATAGAGTTCGTTGAATGGATTATGGAACAACAAGTGGATGCTGATTTTTTGAACAAAATCATCTTCAGCAATGAGGCTCCTTTTCATCTTGATGGCTTGGTGATCAGAATTGGCCGCCCAGATCATGCGATTTAACGCTGTTGGACTTTTTTCTTTGGGGTGTTTTGAAGTCTAAGGTTTATGCCAACAAGCCCACAACCACCCACAACCACCCATGCCTTAAAAAGGAGGAAATTGAGCGCTGCATCAACGAAATTCAGCCACATTTATGCAAAACGGTCATGGAAATTTTCAACAAAAGAGTGCATATGTGCCAGCAAAGCTGTGGAGGCCATTTACCCGATATGCTATTCCATACATAACCCTATACTGTATACTTTATGAATCAATAAAAATTTACTATTTTTAATTGTAAACCTGTGTTATCTATCAAAATTACTTTTTGCGTGAATTTTGGGACACCCGTTACATTTCCACAAACTGTGGGTAGCCTAGAGGAAAAGAAGAGAGAAGGGCGGAACTGCAGGAATCGGAGGGCCACAGAAGGGCTCTTTCCGGAAGGATGCGTGGGCGTTAGCGCGCGGTGTGGGAGGAGAGGCAACAGCGTGGGCAACGCTGGAGTGGCGAAGGCCTGCTGGCCGGAGTGGAGCCGGTGCCAGTGAGTGGCCTGGTTCAACCTGGAGCCAGAAGGCTCGGATCCCATGAGGCTTGTGGGCCACGTAAAGGAGGGTAAACCTGATCCCGAGGGGACTGGGAAGCCTCTGGAGGGTTGAAGCAGGTAAGAAGCATAATGTGGTGGTCAGGAGATGCCAAGCCCTGGGCTCTAGGGAGAGGGGCCCACAGAAGGCAGTGAGAAGCTGGCAGATTTATGACCGTCTTTGCCAGTTTTCAGGCATCTGAAAGGCAACGTCGGTAACGTATAACTTCTGCCATCGAACCTGTATTTGTTGAGTACTATAGCTCAGGTACTGTTCTTCACACTGGGGGTCGCAGTGAACATGAATCCACACCTCCATGGTGCTTGTTGATAATGGCAGGAGAGAGACAATAAATGAGAGAAAGAGAAGAGAAAAGGATACGGAGATGAGAAGTACATAAAGAGAAATAGGACATTGCAGGGAGGGTTATAAAAGGTAAGGGAGTGAAGTGTGAGATGTGCCCTCTTAGGTAAACTGGTCAGGGTAAGATTCTCCCAGGTGACATTGGAGTAGAGACCAAATTAAAATGAGGAGTCAGCCTTGTGAATATCTAGTGGACGAGTGTTCTGTCCAGAGATAACAGTGAGTGAAGAAGGCCAAGACAGACCTTTGCTGGCATTTTGTGCACGAGTAAGGAGGCCCATGTGGCTGTATCAGAGTGAGCTGGGTGGGTTGGAAGGAAATTAAGTTGGCGAGACAGCAGGGCCTGGGTTGTAGGGCCTGGTGGGACCTTGTAAGGACTTGGGCTGCTATTCAGTGACATGGATGGCCACTGCAGAGCTTGAGAGCAGGAATGCATGGCCTTACTTGTATTTCTCAAAGATTACTTTGACTCTTGTGTGGAAGGTAGACTGGGGCAGGGGTGAGTGGGATGTGTACAGCAGGGGTGAAAGTAGGTGCAGAGCAGGTGAGCGATGATGGAGGCGGCTGATTCTGGATATATTTGGATAATGTCAATGGGGTATGGATATCCCGTTTGCAGATGAATGGGATGCGGAGTCTGAGAGAAAGAGGAATAAAGAGTAAGGTCTGAGCAACTAGAATTATAACAAAGCTGCCACTTAAAAAAAAAAAATTCATTGTTGAGTAACTAACCACCTCAAACATAGTGGCTTAAGATGATGACCATTTTATTAGTTCACAGTTAACGCAGTCTGGGCTGGGATCCACTGGGCAGTTCTTGTGTTAGTCTTGCCGGTGGTCACTTGCGTGCCTGTCATCTGGTGGGTTAGGTACCTGCTGCAGTTGGCTGGAACAGCAAGGCATGTCTCCCACTTCATGAAGTTGGACTTCGCTCTCTCCACGTAGTCTTCCCACATGGCGTGTCCAGCCAGGTAGCCAGACATCTCACATTGCGGCACAAAACTCCCAAACGAGCGGAAGGGGAAGCTGATAAAACTTAAGGCTTAGGCCCCAAACTGGCCTAGTGTCACTTCCACTCCGTTAATTAAACCAGGTCACAGGTTCAGCCCAGAATGACGAGATGGGGACTACACTAGGACTATGGTCCACTGAGGGCCACTCGTCCCCTTTACCGAGAAGGAAGACTCTGGGAAGAGCAGGTTGGAGATGTGGAGGGATATTCAGATTCGATGTTGGATCTCTTAGGTCTGAGGTATTCATTCATTGGGCATCCAAGTGAAGAGGGCACACAGACAGTTGTAGGGAGAAGCCTGGGTTTTATGAGTGAGGTTCAGGTACAGGCTTGAGAGTAAACAATGTGTATGCAGTGGGTGTTCAAAGCCAGGAGCTGGGATGAGCTCCAGGGAGTGAGGGGTAAGGGGAAGAAGTCCAGGGACCAAGTCCTGGGATACTCCTATTCTCAAGGTCAGGATATGACAAGGATTCAGCAAAGGAGACTAAGCGGGGTCTGCCAGGGAGGTAGGCCAGAGGCCAGAGGAGGGGCATGTCATGGGAGCCCATGGAAAGCGTCTTTCAAGGAGAAAGCACCTATCAACTGTGGAATTGCAGCTGCTGGGCAGACAAATGGAGCATTTCTCTTTGTCAAGGTCTCAGTGGCTGAGTTCAAGGGGGAATGGCAAGAAGAGTGGTGACAGGGAGAAAACCAGCTGTTTCGTGGAGGCTTGATAGACAAAGAAAGCAGGAAGTTGGGTGGATGCTGTGGGAGCATCTGGAGGTAAGAGATTTGGTTTCGTGGACGTTTGAGTGCTGATGAGGAGAGAGGGAGGAGACGACGGCACGAACTCGGGGAGTGACGGGACATGGGATCTGCACACCCTGGGTGCCCTTAGACAGGACAGTGCATCCGTTGCAGCAGGACGGGCAGAGCGCAGGGGTGTGGACAGCAGCACATTGGCAGGAGAGCCAGATTGCCCGGAGGCATTCTTGCTGAGTTATGTAGCCTCTGAGAGCCTCCGGTTCCATACCCGCAATTTTCCCCGGGAGGTTGCTCTATGTGTGTGTACAGCTGTGTGTGAAGGATTTAGAGCAGTGCCTGGGGTGGAGTGAGCAAATGGAAGTGTTTGCTATTGTGATTACTGTGTGCACGTTCTCTGTAGATGGCTCTGATCTTCTCAGTGAACAGTGAAGCAAGGTGGTCAGCTGAGAGCAGAAAGATGGAAGGGTTGTTAGAGATTTGAGGAGGGAGGAGACAGCAGGAAATGTTTGTCTGGGGAGAGGAAGGCATCAGGATTGCCACATGCCACCTGAGCAGCACTGAGGTTATGAATTTAAAGTGATACATACCAGTCAGCATGTTGTCACTTTTTCTCCAGGAAAGTTGAGCTGCCCGGTTGAGGCATGGAGAGTGTGAGGAGCCGCATTAAATCAGAGTTGTTGGTTAGTACCCCTGAGGAAGAGAGTGGCAGCAATGCTAGGGGCAGAGCAAATGGAGCTAAGTTAAGGTGGGTATGGAGGCCTCAAGGTGGAAAGTGGACAGTACAAGGTCAACAGGCTGTAGGTCTCGGTGGAGCTGGGCATGAACAAAGTGAGTGAGGAGTCAGGGGCAATGGATGGGGGGTGAGATGCTTGAGACCGAGCTTATGGAAGTGAAAGTTACAGGTAACATCCAGGCTGGACGTGTGCCTGTTGGTAACCAGTCCAGATTCTTCAGGAGCTTTAGCCTGAACTCCAATTTTACAGCTTCAGATGGGAGGGGGATCTAGAACAGTGAATTTTGCACCCTTCCAGTCCTTTTCCTGATACCTTTAACTCTTCTCTCCAAATCTTGTTTTTAATATGCAGTCAGGCAAAGCCTACTACCTAACCTGCAATGTATGCCTTTTAATAGAAGACGCAGTAGTGACTTGGCTTCCCTAAGCGTGTTGTGAGGGGGCAGCATGTGCCATGCTCCTGTCCTGTGCAGTGGCAGGAGCTCGTCAATCCTGCTCTTCCACGAAGAGTCCCAGGGGGTCTTCAGGCCTCCTGGGGCAGCAGTGAGGGGTCCAGCATAGGCCTTGCCCAAGCCGAAGGGGGTCACATCCCATCTCTCTACTTACGTAGTCATCTGTAAATTATAAATGTATTCTGAGCTTTAGTTTTCTCATCTGTGAAGTGGAATAGTCTTACTTGCTCACAGGTTGAGAAGATTGGACAAAATAACGTGGAGTCTGAAGCACTGGGTCTGGCTCGAGCACTATGTGGTTTATGCTTAAACATCGTATACGTTCTTAAAACACTTTTCTTGTTTTATACAATTATTTCTCCTTTTTCTCAAGTTATTGAATGTTTACAGAAACATCAGAGATGGTCCCAGGGGCTCCTCTGGTGATCAGGTGACTTACTTTTAGTCCTCAGCTTTGTCACTGAAACTTAGGTGACAAGTTTGTGTCTGATCTCTGTTGTCTTTACCTTCCCCTGGTCTCCAGACAAGGATACGAATCTCTGATTACAACCATCACCAGCAGAGTGAGCATTTGCCGTATTCTGGGTTAGGCACTGGACTAGCTTTACATTATCATTGAATATTCACAAAGAATCCTAGGAGGCTGGTATTCTTCTTTGCCCCATCTGAGAGCGGAGGAAGTGGGGCTTGGAGAAATGTAGCTGCCCGAATACACAGGGCTGGAGCTGCCAAGAGGTGAACCTGGGCTCACAGCTTGACTCACTTCTACAAGCCAAGGTCTGGGACCCTGAGGGAAGGCAGGGGCTGATGTCAACAGAAGACCTCTCTTTAGGCAGGACATATAATAGCTTCTTGGAATAAACTTGTATTTCAAACATTATATCAAAGTTTTTTTGTTTGTTTGTTTTTTTGACAGAGAGAGGTAGAGAGAAGGGGGAGGGCCCAGAGCAGACTCCACAATTGCATGGCATTAGTTTTCCACATAGTTTTGTTCCAGAGGTGGGCGCTGGGCTGCACAGGGCAGGAACTGGCTGGGGGGCCTCCCACATGGGAAGCATGCCTGGGTCGGGAGCTGAACCGGGGGCCTCCCACATAGGAAGCTCACCCCAGTGAGAACCAAACAGGACACAACCCAGTTCAGTGTATGGGTCCACTCAGGCTGGGGCTGGGATTTGATCCTGGGATCCCAGGGCTGCAAGCTGAGTGCTCAATCCATTGAGCGATCCTGGCTCCCCCCCCCCCCCAAATTTTAATGCCTTTCTTGATGTTCTAAGCACCTTGAGATGGATGTAAATGGCCCTCGAAGGTAACGCAGGTGTTTGGCTAAGTAAAGAAACCTTTAGCAGTGTGAATGACCTACCCTTTCTTTAGTGAGGTTGCATTTTTATGTATTTCCCCTGGCTTCCTTAAAGTAGCGCACAGAGCAATCTCTGTGGGAGGTGTGGCTGCTCATGGCTTGCTTGTTTGCACTGGGAAGGTTTGCCAGTCTAAGAACAGGATTGCATTGTTCAGTGGTGTCCAACCTTTTGGCTTCCCTGGGCCATGTTGGAAGAACTGTCTTGGGCCACACATAAAATAGACTAACACTCACAGTAGCTGATGAACTTTAAAAAAAATTTCAAAAATATCTCGTAATATTTTAAGGAAGTTCATGAATTTTTGTCTTGGACTACATTCAAAGCCATCCTGGGCCACATGCGGCCCGGAGGCCACAGGTTGGACAGCTTGATGTAGATGATTCCCAAGGTTATTAAGTTAACTGATGTATCTTTGGAGAAAATTGCATCTTCTCTGGGCTTTCCTTTGCAGAGGCCTGCTGTGTTCTCTGTTGGGGGGAAGGGCCTATTCCTCTTTGTGGGGGCCCTTTGACTTTCTCAGTGGGCGATCAATTATTTCGAAGTTCTAAGAGCCCAACCTGAAGTTTATTTACTTCTAGATTGATGCAGCTTTAAGTGTAATTAATTGTTCTCTCAGTCCCAAGTGCAGGTCCTCTGTTTTTCTCTTTCCTCAAAGTACTTCACTGTCTTAATTATGTGAACAGGAGAGAAGGCAGCATTTATTGATGGCTCCATAAATCTGCAGCAGCGATACTAGCCATTTGGATGCCATCAGCCTGCACAGCTGGGCCATTGCTTACCTCTTCGTTGGAGGCAGGTGGTCTAATTAGTACATATCACTTCTTGGCTCTGAATCTCCAGTGTCCACCACCCAAGGAACAGATGATTAAATGACTTACAAAGGCACCAAAAAGAAAGGGGGTCGGGGTGGTGGTAGGATGGTTCAGCAGGTTGAATGCTTGCTTTGCAGCCCCAGGGATCGAGTCCCGACCCTGGTCTGAGCAGGCCCATATGCTTAACTGGGGTGTGCTTCCCACGCCAGTTCGGTTCAGCTCCCGCCTGGGGCATGCCTCTCATGTGAGAGGCCCCCAGCTTTTGGGGGCATGCCTCCCATGCGGGAGGCCCCCTGCCTGGTTCCCACCCAGCGCAGTCCCATGCCCACCTGTGAAATGAAACCATGTCGAAAACTGATGACATACAACTATGGAGACTGATCTGGGCCCTCCTCCTCTCTGCCTCTTTGTCAAAACAATAAAAA
This sequence comes from Craseonycteris thonglongyai, assembly GCA_004027555.1. Classification (NCBI taxonomy): domain Eukaryota; kingdom Metazoa; phylum Chordata; class Mammalia; order Chiroptera; family Craseonycteridae; genus Craseonycteris; species Craseonycteris thonglongyai. The sequence goes on along the minus strand of PVKE010006951.1, from coordinate 30,214 downwards.
GAAATCTTTAAAAAAAGTAAATAAAATTTAGAAAAGGCAAGAAGTATGAGAAACAGAAATCTGCTTTAATGAAAAATATATCTTGCCCAGAGGGTTCAGGGTGCTGGTTTTAAAAGGCATTGATCTGATGTTCTGCACAAAACATAATCAAAGAAGATGAAAGGGGAAGTAGTCATTCCACTCCCAAGCCATCTCCTTCATCTCTCTAGGTATTCTACTTTCCCCAGCTCTGACCAAGCTACAATGTCATTGTCAGGTACAGAATGCATATCTGTTGGGTTGGTCTGAGACGTGACTGTCAGAGTATTTCCTGAGCCTGCCATTTCAGGAGGGTTGTCTTTGAAAATGGATAAGTTCTCAGGTATTATATCCCTAATGCAGCCTTTTTTCCTCTAACTTTTCATTTAGTACATTCTCTTTTTTCTTTTTCTTTTTAAGATTTATTTTTACTGGTTTTTGACAGAGAGAAATACACACAGAGAGACAGAGAGAAGAGGGAGGGCCCAAAGCAATCTCCATAGTTGACAGCATTAGTTTTCCATATAATTTCACTCCACAGGTGGGCACAGGGCTGCGCAGGGCAGAAACTGGCCGGAAGCCTCCTGCATAGGCCCCAGCAAGAACTGAACTGGGGGCACACCCCAGCTCAGCATATGGGTCCGCATGGGCCAGAGCCGGGATTCAATTCTTGGTCTCCAGGGCTGCAAAGCAAGTGCTTAACCCGCTGAGCCATCCCAGCTTCCCCAATTTTGCACATTTTCTAATCTACAGTAGAGTTGCAAGAATAATACAGTGAATATCCATTTGTTAACATCTAATTGTTAACATTTTGCCTTGTTGCATTTATTTCTTTTTCCTCCTTCCCTCTTTCTCAATTTCTCCTCTCGTGCTTCTCTTTCTCTCTGTCTCCATCTCTCTCTCTCTCCCTGTCCCTCTCTCCCTCTGAATACCAAACCCCAAATACGTGTGCAAATAGGTGTTTATTTTTTGGTGAACCATTTCAGAGTACTGGTATGTTGCAGACATGACAGTGCTCTCCTCCATCCATCAGTATCTCCTAACAACAAGACATCCTCCTACACAATACATGGGCCATACTTGGGAAATTGAACATTGATGCAATGGTATTTCCTATATGGCTCCACTAAGTGTCCCAAATTATCCCAATAATACTCTGTACAGCTTAATAAGAGCAAAGAGACTTGTGGGTGCTATAAGGGAGATATGTGCAGGGTGCCGTGAAGGTACAGAGGAGAGGGTTGTAGGTTTAGCCTTGGGAACACGAGCTATCAGAACAAGCTTCACAGAGGAGCTTTATCATTTAGCAAAGGCAGGAAAGCAGGTGGGCAGAAAGGATAAGAGTGAATGCCTGTGTTTGCGGGGAGACCTGGGAACAGACATTGAGGGAAAATGTGAGACTAGAGGGAGGTGGTGGCCAGATTGGACTTTCTCCATTTCTTACGGAGATGTTAGACAGACGTGGCTGTGGTGTGGAGAAGTAAAGGTGGGCGTGACAGAAAGTTGAAGGCCAGTGAGACATGATAGCTGTACTTTTCCAGAGAGAGGGCACCGTGTGAGTTTTTCTCAGTTGCTGAAGGTCTGTCTCCCTCTTGTCTGTGATTCTAGTGATCGTTTTTGGACTGGTAGACCGCCTTGTCCTTCCAGGATGAGTAGAGTGGAGTAGAAGGCGGGGCTCATGTCCCACCCGTTTCCCTGTGCTCACTCCTGTCCCCTCATTTATTTATTAGTCAGGGACAGTAGATGGGTGGCCCAGCCCTTGAGCTCTTATGCCCAGGGAAGTCTTAGTTCCCTAGTCCTCTGATGGAAAGAAAATGTTCTCATTCGCCGGAAGCAGACAGCCATGGTGTGTCGGGGGTGATGGAAAGAGCTTGATGCTGGTGGCTGGGAGCCCTGAGGGTGTCCCCTGCCTGCCTTACGCCTGGGCATGGTATCTTCCCTCCCCTCCTCCTATCTCTGTCCCTCACGTAGGAGACCAGGTGTTGAATTCCAAGAGCTTAAAAGTTCCTTTTGGTTCTGATGTTCAGAGATTTAGGATTCTGAATCTAGTTCTTTTTCTTATTTATTTTGCTTTAATCCTTTAGCCTTTGAGTTCAGAAATGCTGACTAAGAGAAAATGCTTTAAATTCTTGCCCTTTTCAAAAGTACATGAGTAAATATTGTAGCCGATTCTTTACTTCTCATTTCAATCTTGGGTACAAACATGAGAATTCTTATTGTCCAGAGGTGGAATTGTTGCCAGAGGAGCCCCATTGCCACAGGGTGGACGTCAGGGTCATGGAGTCGTCTTCACTTGGCGTTCCATGTGTCAGGGCTGACCACCGTCGGTGTTAACTCTGCCTGCTCCCTGCCTGGCCTGCCTCCTGACCAGAGGGCTTCCTGGGCCCAGGGAAGGGAGAGAACAGGAAGTGGACTGGTTTGGGGATGGTCTGGCCATGTGAACTTTTGTGGCTTCTTGATTTAGCCCCATGGAGGGGGTTTCCAAGCCTGCTTCAACTGGAAGTCCTCAACCTACTCAGCCTGTCTGGGGGAGTTTCTGGGGGACACTTAGAGTAGCCCTGGCGGCAGGAGAGGGAGAGATGGTGTTTGGAAGTTATTGTGCCTCTTTTCTGTACTCTGCCATCAGCCACCTGCTTGGTGGGAGGCCACGGGGAGAACACAGCAGCTTGGCCCCTGTGAGCTTCATTGGAAGGACAGACCCCAGAGAGCTCAGGGATGGCTGCTGAATGATGTCCTGTCCCACAAAAGACATAGGACATAATGACAGCGGCATCTGAAGGCCACTCTGAGCCAGAATGTGCTTTTGTGGCTGCTCAGATCCTTGGGCAGCCACATTCTCTATTTTGTCAAGTTGCGTGTGAAAGAAAATTAGGAAATCTCCATTAAGTTGCATAGTTATAAATAATGTTTCTTCTTCCAGTATATTATAAAAGCAAAGGAGAAAGATATGGGGGGGGGGGGATCACTTAGTCCTCTTAATTCTATCCCCAAGAGATATGTTAACAGCTGAGGTCTTTTTATGATATTTGGATTGTGTTATAAGTTCAATTTTACATCTGGCTGGCTGCTTTTTAACTTAGAACAGGTACATTTTTCTCTGACAGTTTTTAACTGAAAGATAGAAAAGCATTAAGAAAGATGCTAACCTCACCTCTCCAAAGGGCTGGGCTTTCTCTGGTTTCCTGTGAAATCTCTGTGCTTTGATCTCATGACTGTCTGTCTCTTTCTGTCATAATGTTTCTCTGCCATTGTGTCTGCTTCCTTCACAAGGATTCTTAGGAAGCTGAAGTGGAGGCAGGTGACAGAGCAGTAAGCTGTGATGGTCACAGCCGGTGATGGGCCCATTTGCGAATGCTTGCACAGGAGGTGGGGACTTGTGTGAAGCGAGGACGGACTTGGTCATGTAAGGAGGGAGTGTAAACCAGCTGCATGATCTGGGTCAGCCCCTTGAGCTGGTGGCTCCTCTGCCCTCACTCGAGGTGAGATGCCGAGGTCATGAGAGCTGTGTCACAGCTAAGTCATTTTAAAGCCATCCTAGAGCAGTGAGAAACACTCTTTCCTTCACGTGTCTGTAATAGCAGTGAGTCACCTGCCTTGCAGCCCAGTTTCAGAATGTCTTTTGTCAGCTTTAAATGACCTGATCATTAGGTTACGGTCATTTGGGGTTGTATGGCAACTGTAACCACCTAGATCGCCTTTGGACCAACAAGGAATCTCTGTGCCTAGTCACTGACATGCCATGCAAATTTCTACTTATTTACAGTAACAGGGCCAGTCACAAACCTAGGGGTAGGCCCTGTGCCAGTCCATTTACCGGAAGGCTCGCTTTTAAGCTCCAGCCTACTCGTTTGTAACTTCTCCTTTCTCTTGGCCCAGCCTTGTGGAGCAACCAGCCTCCACAAGAGGCCCCTCTTCTCCGTGGCAGCTCTGTGGACACTTGCCTGCTAATTGGCCTTGCCTCTCGGACACCTGGGCCAGGGCCCTTTCCACACTCCTGCCCCGCCTTGATCGTGTTGCAGTGTATACGCAACTCTCCTAGCAGAGATCTCCAAAGAGACACTCTTGGTGGTGGTGGGTTCTGGCCTACCTGGACCCCCAACAACCCCCAGTATCCTTGTTCGTGGGAGCACACTGAGCATCCCCCTTGGTTGGGCCTGATGTCAGGAAGAATGTGAGAAAGCCTTTCCGGGCTGTTGTGACCACATGTGTGAACAATGAGGAGTAAAAGAGGCCTGTGTGTTAGGAGAGTGGTGGCCGTGCAGAACCAGAGGCTGTTGTTTCAGCCAGACAAGCAGAGAAGAAAATCACTCAGGACAGTCTTGTCCACAGAGCGGGGTTGGCATTGGTGCCCCTATTGCAGCTACTTTCACTTTCTTTGATATTGTTTTTCCTGATTTGTCACTTATGTTCAAATCAAAAGAAACTGTTTGCCACTGGCTCAAGCCGTTATGAACGTGCTTGATGGCATTACAGCCTGCCTTTTTCCCTTCCAGCTTTTTCATGTAATCACGGGGACCCCTGTCTGACTTGGTCTCCTTCCACATGCAGGTGGTGCTTCCCACATTTATCCTGGAGAAGCGATCCCTGCTAGAGATGTATGCAGACTTTATGGCGCACCCCGACCTGCTCCTGGCCGTAACGGCGGGCGCCACGCCGGAGGAGAGAGTCATTTGCTTTGTGGAGTATTATCTCACAGCCTTCCATGAGGGCCGCAAGGGGGCCTTGGCCAAGAAGCCCTACAACCCCATCATTGGTGAGACGTTTCACTGCTCCTGGGAAGTGCCCAAGGACAAGGTCAAGCCAAAGAGGATGACTCCTCACTCTCCTGCCAGCTACGAACCCCCAGTGGCTGATGACCCTTCCCAAAGCTATAAACTGAGGTTTGTAGCTGAGCAAGTGTCCCATCACCCACCCATCTCCTGCTTCTACTGTGAGTGCAAGGAGAAGAGACTGTGCGTCAACACTCATGTATGGACCAAAAGCAAGTTCATGGGCATGTCCGTGGGGGTCTCTATGATAGGAGAAGGTAAGCCATGTCATATATTGGATGGAGTTTCACTCTTGCACAGTGACAGATTGATGATTTTTGTATACCTGACATATGATGGATGATTTTGTGTGGAGTTCTTTGTTTTTATTTTGCTTTAAAATTGGGGGTGACCATGGGCAGGAAGGACGGGCTTGGTTATTTGAAGACCAGGTTCTGGTAATTTCCCAGTGGCGCCAGTGATGAATGGGATGCACCTGGATCTTCATGTGCTGTGCAAATGTGAGCTTCCTTACATACGCTTTATTTTCAGATTTGCGCGAGTATTTGAGTTGGCTCCAAATCAGTGAGACACATTTTTATTCATTCTCACTGGTCTTCTGGCTCAGAGACAATGAGAATAGTGCTGCCTATTCAAAACCTGCTCCTAAAATCCCCAAGGCAAATCTCTGGACTTTGTGCTTGAAATTCTGAGGGAAGAACACAGCATAATCACGTCCCTCATAGATTACACATTTCCATTTTAGCAAATAGCTGTGAATGAAGTTGATTCATTGTTTGAAGAAACCTATAATAATCCCTGTTAAATTCAAGCACCTGTGTTAGTAGTTCTTTAACTTCTTTTGAGCCACAAAACCCTTTGAGACACTTACACTATAGATCCATTTCTCAGGAAAAGAAAATTAACTCAAAATTGGGCTTTCTGTTTCAGGGAGTACATGGCTCCTTGGAAGCCCTTCCAAAGCTCCATGAGATGAGAATACCATTCACTAGCACATTTTTATTGAGCACCTACTAGATGCCAAACTTGGTCTTAAGAGCTATGGATACTTATATGAACAAAAGTGACCAAAATAATCTCTGTCCTCATGAAGCTTCTGTTCTCTTTTACGGGGGAAATAAATGTGTTTGTTGCATTGGAGGTGAATGTGATGGAGAAAAATAAAGCAGGGGAGAGGCCTGGAAGTGGTGGGGAAGGGGCCGTGGAGCTATAGGGTGGGATAGCACCTGGAGTGACTTCACTAAGGTGCCATCTGAGCAAGGACCTGAAATGGATGATAAAGGACAAGCCTTTTTGGTGACCAGGGGAAGAATATGTATAGCGGAGAGAGCAAGGCCTAGGCGTGTTGGTGGTGATAGGAAGGTGTGTGGCTGGAGTACCGTGGGTGAGGCATGAACTAGAGAAGACAAGGTCAGGGAGGTGACTGGCCAGGTCACACAGGGCCTTGGGGGCCAATGCGAGGCGTGTGAGCTGTGACGCTGTTGAGAGTTTTGAGCAGAAGAGTATCATGATCTGACTTGTCATTTAGGACAATTGTTCCCGCTGCTTGTTGAAAATAGACCATAAAAGGGGTAAAGATGGAAGCAAGGAGCCCAGTCAAGAGATTGTGATAATAATCCAGGCAAGAGATGATGGTGGCTTGGACTAGGCTGGAATGAACGGTGGAAGAGGTGAAACGTGAGAGTCTGGATGTGTTCTGAAGTGGAGTGAGCCGAGAGGATGCGCCTGTGGTCGGATGTGGGGTGTGAGAGAAAGGTGACACCAAGGCTTCTGAGCTGAGCCGCTGGAAGGATGGCTAGCTGTTAACTGAGCTGGGGAGGGAGCACTCGTTTACAGGGAGAGTACAGGAAAGCTTGTGTTATGGTGTAGACATGTAGGCGGAGTGGACATGCTGGAGCTCTGGGGGAGGTTCAGCTGAGGTACAGGCTTATAATTTAAGGCCTGGACACTAAGGAGATTGCTGAGTGAGCACCCATTCCCACAGCCCCCAGCATGAAGAGGTCCAAAAGATGAGGAGCACCAGTCAAGGAGCTTGAGGAGGCGGGGTGGAGAAGTAGATGGGATGGGAGAATGAACTCTCTGCAAGCCAAGTGCATACCTGAAACCGGTTAGTGCCGCACCCTTATATGTGCTGTTTTTTCCGTACGTATATACCTATGATAAGTTTAAGCTACTCTGGTGCTTTTGGTTAATCTGATAATCCAGACATAAGTGACCAACAAGCAGATGGGGTATGCAGTGTGGCTACACTGGACAAAGGGATGAGTCACGCCCCAGGTGGGGCTGAGCTAGACGTCGTGAGATGTCATCCCGCTGCTCAGAATGACATACAGTTTGAAACTTATGTGTTGTTTATGTCTGTGATTTTCCATTTAATACTTTTGGGCTGCATTTGAGCCCAGGTAACTGACACCATGAGAAGCGAAGCCACAGATAAGAGATGGCCGCTTTAGCTTCACGAGGGATGGAAGACAGTGAGACAGTGAGTATGGCCAGCTCTGCATTACTGGCTGCTTGAGTAGCATTGTGCAGTTTACGAAAACACCACTCTTGGGTTCCCCTTTTGTGTTCTGTCTCTGGGCTGTAGCTTTACCCTCTGAGATGCTTACGCTCCGTGCATAGATGGACAGTGGCCCCAGAACCCCCGCACTGACGCCCAGCATCAGCGTGAGTCTTCATGAGGATTTCCACGCACACTGGCTCCATATTCAGCCAGTGAGGGCTGCACTGACTGCACCTTCCTCTCCAGGCTCAGTGAAGGTCAAGAAATGTACCTAAAAGAGATCTATGGATTTGTGAAGGTGGCCAGGGACCCATGTGTCACCAGGATGACCCTGGACACTTAGTTTAGGCTTTCTCCACGATTCAGATGGGGGTGGGTTGTATGTCAAGGGAATAAATACTATTTCCCCCGTATGTGCTCTTTGTGGGAGTGCAGGATTGCAACTATTTTCCAATCAGGAAAATCCCAGTAAAGTTAGTCTGTCTAGCTTTGACAGCTGTTCTAAAAGGGAGACGGTGTCAGAAGTAGCCTTGCTTCTTAATGAAGCATCATCGCCAATGACCACAGGGCCATGGAGTCTTGTTGCTGAAGGAGGATTTACTGTCTGTCAAGCCTCAGGGTTTCGTGCAGTGCCGTGGAGAATCCCAGGCCACGAGGTGGGTAGAGGGGTGAGCAGCGGGGCATCTGCTGCCGCCTAGTGCCCCTCCAACCTGAGCATCTCCACCCTTTCCTGTTCGTGTGTTCACCTGTTGGACTTCCCTAAGGAGTTCAGGTCCAAGAGGGTTCGGTTGCTTCAGGATGCTCAGCAGAGCTCTGACGAGGCCAGCTGCCCCTCCCTTTGCAGAAGAGAAGCCTGCGGGAAGCACCTTTCACTGGCCCCTTGCCACACCCAGTGTGGAGGCTGCTGGAAGGGGCTCTCCTGCAGGCAGCGGCCGTCTGTCATCCTCTCCTCTCTGATCTGTGAATGAGAAATCAGAATCTGAGAAGGTCTGGGAGCACCAGAAGCCACGCCAGGACTGTGCAGGCTGCCGGGCTGCTGAGCCCTGTCTCCCTGAAGCTGAGGACATAAGCTGGATTTCAGCTGTGCTTTCGGAGGGGGAGGGTCGATGTAGGAAGTCTTTATATCCTCTCTTCTGATCCCAGTGACCACTCCTTGCCCTCAACTTAGCCTTCTGCACAGAACCCGCGAAGGCCGCTATCCCTGTTAAAGCCGCATGTCTTCCCTGAGGTCCTGGCTCCTGCAGTGCTGTGAGCAGAGAGCTCGTGTCTGAGCACCTCAGGGTTACCCCTGTGAGCTGGGAGAATAGTGCAGGAAGAGGATTTCTGAGGCCCTCCGGGGCTGGGAGGTGGGGTATGTTTGCACTGATTTGTACACTGGGGTTTGTAATGAGAGGTGGGAGCGGCATTAGGTTTGTCTGGTAAAGTCTTCACCTTTTTTAAAAAACAAAACTTGGGCTCAGGAGACTCGTCTCATTCTGTTTAATTTAGTTCTTATCCTTAGTTTCCCACGTAATACATTATTTGACCAAGAAATATATCCATGTGCTAGAGAAGGCAGCCAGCTGAGGCGGTTCGGACCTAGTTTATACTGAAGCCCATGTGAGCGGGAGATGACCTTCCCCTTCTGTAGAGATACGGCTTTCAGTGTGGTTCCATCTCTGTAAGGGGGGAGGGGTGGCTCAGACACATCCATGGGTTCACTCATTTATCCATTCATTTGTGAAATGAACAGCACTGTTCTGGGTGCTGGACCAGGGCAGACAGAAATTCCTGTCCTTGGCGAGCTGATGCTCTAATGGATGAATCAGACAGAAGACAAGATATGTGCAAGAAGTCTGCAGTGAGAGGGGATGACTGGCTCTCACAAGACAAATCAGGAAAGGATGAGCACAGGGTGCAGGTGGGTTGATCACAGTCTCTAATAGGGCAACCTCAAGCAGGAGGGAGCCTGTGATGAAAGGCTTGAAAGGAGGTGAGAGAATAAGCCATGTAGATGCTGAAGGAAGTGTCCAAAGTAAAAAGAGCAGCAAGTCAAATGCCCTGAGGTGGGAGCATGTGGCTGGATGTTCCAGGAACCTCCCTGAGGCTCCCTGCTGGAGCAGAGTAGAGGAGACGAGGTCAGAGCAGGCGCTAGGTCCTGAGGGGCCTGGTTTGGGGTCCTAGAAGGACTTGGGCTTTCTCTCTGAGTGAGATGGAAGTCCGTGAAAGGTGGACATGATTTTAGCAGCATCCTCATGGCTGCTTTGTGAAGAATAGACTGAAGGTGGGAACGGGGAGGGCCCCATGGCAAAGCTAGAAGTGGACAGACAAGTTGTTTCTTTTCTCTTCCCCCCTTCTCTCTCTGTCTCTGTCTCTCTCTCTCTCTCGATTATAAGTGCTTGGTGTATATAATATCTTCTGATAAAACCAAGTGCGTTTTCCAGTACACAGAAAATGCAAGTACCTTTCTGGAAATTCCCCTGCACTCAGCAGAAACACCTGCTGCTATACCCCAAGGCCGTGGAAAACCGCAGATACTTACATTAGCGCATCCCCTGGACACCTCCCAGACTCTGGGCCCCTAAAGCAGGGATTCTTGACATTAGATTAGTATTTGGAAATTTTTGAGGAAGACAAAGATGTGCAAATCTGTTTCTAGTGATTGACAGAATGCTTCAATCAGAGAAACTCAAGTATTTTTCTAGCCTCTGGGATGCTTCCTTCACTCACCAAGTAGTAGCCACCTGCCTGTCCCCAGCCATCTCCCACCGGGGGCTGGCTCTGGCAAGGAGGCAGTATGGGAGGATCTTGCCTAGGTGACTGTGTTTCAATGCTAGTTCTTCCCGCCCAGCCCATTTGCTCATGTCTCCCCTTCCCTGGATCCTCTGCACCCTTGTCCACCCTGCAGCCCTCTGTCTCCAGCCCTTCCCTCTAAGCCACGCCTTCCACAGGGCTCCTTCCTTAGCCCAGCAGAGAGAGTGGCTGCCGTCTGTCTCCTCCGGAACTTCTCTTGAGCCTGGGGGGTCTTTTGACCCCTGCTTTCCCCACTCTGTCCCCTGAGGGGAGCCAGCATTTCCACTTTCTCTTGTTGGCAGTTGTTGAGTGTTGTGTCTCCATAGGGTAGGCCTCTGATGTCCCGGGGTCGTAGCTCTTCTGTTCCTACAGCCTTCAGGAGGGGCTGGGGCCTTCCATTTACTTTGCACAGCCCTGGGCATGCTAGGGCGAAGGGGCAAAGCTCTTAATGCACTGGGTTAGAAACCATCTCACGCCGTCTCCCGAGGCTCTTGGGCCTCAGCTAGAGCCATTCCCGAACCAGAATTAGAACTTGATGCCCGTACTTTCTCTACCTGCCTGAAAATTCCACTTAGAACTCATGGAGTGTTGAAATCGGAAAGAAAATTCTGGACAAAGACTCCTGAAGGCCTCCTCCCTGGAGGCCTTCCTGGCCACCCACCGGTGCATCCCTGGTGTGCACAGACCTGGGAAGGCTCCCTTCTTGGGAGACCTGAAGTTTGCCCACGTCCTTTCAGTAGCTCTGACCGCCTTTCTTTAATTTTCGTTAGATGTTCTCTCTGTAACACACATGCTCTTACTTTTCTACACAGATACTTCCAGGAATCCCCACCCTTCAAAGCCAGAGGCTCTGGTTCCTGTGCTCGGGGGCTCATGTAGACAGCAGGCATGGGAGGCAGAATGCTCTCTTTTTTTCATGTATTCCCTGCGTGGATCCAGCACCAGCCCAGGAACTTGTTCATTGCGTTTGAAGTAATCATTTTTCAACCCCTCATTTTGAAATTTACATCTTAGGTGGATTCCCTTAAAATTTTGTACATAAATACATGGGCTTATTTTTAAAATGATCACCTTAGGCTGTGGCATATTTGGCTACAATAACATGTCTTATTAGGTGCTTCATTATGCCTTGAAATTACTTAGGTTGCAGCTCAGAGCCTGCCCCCCCCCCCCACTGCTTCTCAGCTGATGCGGAAAGTCCCTAATTGGGACACTGGTCAGTCTCCCCATCAGCTATGTCTACTGGGAAGCAAAGGCACCTCTATTCATTACCCCTACACTGCTGGGGAGCTGATCCCCGTTCAACTGCTCCTGCAACTGCCCCTGCCCGGCTACCTCCCCAAAAACACCACAACTAGTGCCTCTCAATGGAGTCTGTGGGGAAAGGTCACTTGTTCTAGTGAGAGAAGTGACACGTTTGCTCAGGGCTGATGGATGCGGATGCTGCTGGTGCCTGGACCGCCTCCCAGAGTTTTGCTCTGTGATCCTGCTCTTTCCAGAGGAAGTGTGCTAGCACCACGCTTCAGCTCCTCCCATGGACAGTGAGCACGGAATTGTTTTAAATTGATCAGTTTGGGAATCTTGATGCTTGGCGTCATGTTTATTGATAAATCAGATTTGGGGATTTAAAACACGTATCCCAGCTTGAGGACTAACCTCAGCATGAAGGATTGTTTGTTGTGGTTTTTTTTTTTGGCATTTTCCAGCTTCCTCAGCTCTTCAGCTAAAGCAAAAGGAGCTTTCATTTGTGAGCTCATTTGTGAGTCTAATGTTAATACAGTCTTTTATTCCTATTAAGGGAAGGTTTTTTTTTTTTTGTTTTTTTTTATGCAATGCTGAAAAAAGGAGTTAGTGTTGAAAAGGCATAATTATAAGTGATTTAATGAGTGAGCACACATTTATAGATTTTCAGAAAAGAACCAAAGGAATATGATCTGGCCAGTGTTTTCAAACCTACTTAGCTCTGGGGCTCACTGACTTCTGAGAACCTGAGGGCAATTTCACCTCAGTTTAGAGGAGATTTTTCTAAAGATGAGTGGCAGGAGGACATCTCCCATCTATCTCTTCATCCCCCATGTGCGGTGATCCACCAGCAGACTTGGTGATTTCCTCTTTATTCCCCAATGGGAATACCACTGCAGAGAATTCACCCATCAAGAGAGCTGCTTTAGAGAGGGAGGAGTGATTAGGATGCAGAACCTTTGGGATCCTGGTGTTGTATCAGGCTGTGTGCTTGGAGCTGAGTTTTAGAATCACCTTCCCTCACTCACCACAGCCCTGTGGGGCACAGGTGCCATTGTCCCTGGGTCACAAATAAGGACATGGAGGCGCAGAGAAGTTAAGATCACTAGGCTGGTGAGTGACTTGGCATGATCCTCTAAGATCACATCCAGGTCTTTAAAGAACTATGAGGCATGTTCTTCATGTAAATAGGTTATAAAGGAAACATCTGTTGTGTAGTCCTGCCTTGCTAAGGTCATACTTGTGAATGAGACCAGGAAGACATAGCTTGTGCATCTCATGGCTGTGTGTGGTCCTGTTCTGAAGAGATGCCACCAGCAAGACGTGCAAATGGGCAAGAGTCTCTGAGGTCTTCCAGTTAAGGACCAGCAGGGCTGACCACAGACACCAGGGGTGAGAGACACATCGGCCACCTTGATTTTATTACCGAGTAGTGCATCAGCATGGAGGACAGGGCCAGGCAGGGCACCTTATTCTCTGGAGCCTTGAAGGCAGGGTGGCTAGCATCCTCCTCCACAGGGGCCGGGGCCTCTCCCAGCTGCCACATGAGACAGTGAGAATGTGGCTGGCTTTTGAGGAACCAGGTGGCTCGTGAATAGAACTGGGCCAGGAAGGGGAATCTGAGGTGACCTCTGCTTTTCAACTTTCACTTCTGGTTCCTGATTGTTAGTTGCCTGTCTGTGTTTGGCATAATCTACAAGTTTCTGTCTGCTTTGGTCTTTTCTTTTCAAGCACTTGAATTTGAGGCAGCCAGACACAAAGCAGGCTTGGAACAAAACATATATCTCACTTGGCCATTCTCCTCCAAGGGTCCTGATCAGAATCTAGTGAGGTAGTTTCCTGATCAGAAATGGAGAGAGGTAGGACTGTAAAGATGAGATAGTGAAGTCTAATTCTCCTCATGGACACAATGGTCCTTCCTTACGTCCGTGAATAGAATGGATCCTCAAGGGTCATCAGGGGAAGTTCTATTCTTTGAGACATAGGAGGATGGACAACTGAGAGAGTGAGAACATTAGGTGACTTGGGGCTTTACTTGTAGGACAGGAGTCCTCAACTGGCCACACAGCAGGAGGTGAGCAGCGGGCAAGTGAGCAAAGCTTCATCTGTATTTACAGCCACTCCCCATCCCTCACATTACCTCCTGAGCTCCGCCTCCTGTCAGATCAGCAGTGGCATTAGATGCTCATAGGAGCACAGACCCTATTGTGAACTGTGCATGGGAGGGATCTAGGTTGTGGCTCCTTATGAGAGTCTAATGCCTGATGATCTGAGGTGGAGCTGAAGTGGTGATTGTATAGTTATTTCATTATATATTACAATGTAATATATGTACAATAAATGTAATGTGCTTGAATCCCCCCAAAACCATACTCCCACCTGTCCATGGAAAAATTGTCTTCCATGAAACTGGTCCCTGGTGCAAAAAAGGTTGGGGACCACTGCTTTAGGAAGATGGATTACTTCATTTGTAAGAGCTGTGACAAGTTGGGGAAATTGGAGGAAATCAAGTCTGTTCTGATATTCAGTAATGGAGTCAATACCATTTGTGCCCTCATGTTACATGTATTCGATTATACTCCTGGGCAGAGAGATGATGAATTAACTGCCCTCTCAGTCCTGCCCATGCGACTGTGAGTATCTCCCTCATCTGTTGTTCCTCAGTGGTCTCAGGTCCCACGTGTGCCCACGTGTGTGACATCTCTTCCTATTGGGAAGGATCAAGACCCCTGAATACATATGAGTGTGTCACCTGCGGTATACAGACTGGCCATCTGTTCCTGTGGGTTGGCTGAACTTAGTTCAGTGGATTTAACTGCTGGTCCTGGACAAGCCTAGTATATTCTACAGACTGTAGTACATGGGTGATTGCAGGAATTTTCAAGGGTAAATTGAGTTGTAGTTGAATGCATATTCGTATTAACTCTAGAAACTCAGCATTCATGACTGTTCTGTATAATATAGTCCCAGCTCTCCTCAGGTCTGGCAGTTTCATCAGTACTCAAAGAAACACACACACACAGTCTCTCTCTACTGGGCGAATTCAAGTTCCGATTGATTTAGAGCAGGCATGTCCAACCTGAGGCCCAGGACGGCTTTGACTGACACCCAACACAAATTCTTAAAACATTATGAGATTTTCTTGTGATTTTTTTTTTTAAGCTCTACAGCTATTGTTAGTGTACTTTATGTGTGGCCCCAAGTCAGTTCTTCCAGTGTGGCCCAGGGAAGCCAAAGGTTTGATAGCTGATTTAGATGCTTGTCTAGCCAGAGAGAAGTACTGACTGGCCACACGACTTAGCCTTTCTGAGTTTCAGTTCCCTGCTGCTTATTTAAAAACAGTAATAACTATTGCTGCATGGAGTAGTTGAGAAGCTTAAAGGAGCTCGTGCTTGGGGAGCCTCCAGGGATGCCTGGCAGCCAGAAAGTGCCACGTCTGGGCCGCACTGACCCCTCACTCTATCCAGGGGAGGAGCCTGCAGGGGACGCTGCTGGACCCTTGTGTGTCTGTTCCAGGGTGGAGCGCCGCGTCTCGGGGCTCCCAGTGCCCTTGAGGACTGCCAGGGCCCAGCTGAGCCGGAGGGAAGCCGGCAGGGCGTTTGTGCAGGGAGCTCAGCCCAGGGCTGCACAACGCTGAGAAGGGGCCTTGGCCAGAACAGACCGTAGTGCTGCTCCTCGGGGCCTCTGTGTGAAGTGAAACGCTGTCCGCTAACACGGTGGCAGTGCTGTGGGTGGCCAGCCAGATGAGCCAAAGCAAGGGCTGGGTTTCAGCCTTTGCCGGCACCTGTGTGCACTTCCTAGACTATACAGCGGCTAGGGGAGTCTGTGTGCTTATGGGGTGATTGTATCAGCCTTTGGGAACTTGATGAAAACTGTGACCCTTTTCCCTAGAAAGTGACAAAGCCACATGAGGTTGCATTGTTGAAAGAGCCTTAGACCTATCCGAGCTTAACACTTGGGTCCTGGGATGGAGAACCTCTGGTCCAGAGCTGGGTGCGCCGTGAGCATTGAGTTCCAGCACGTGCCCCGTGTGCCCCTGGGGGGCTGACGGCAGCTGTGCAGTCTGATCTCTAGAACTTCTCTTGTCTCTGGTGCTCTGAGGATAAAGTGAAAACTCCTTGACCTGCTTTTCGGAATTTGCAACACGAAGTCTGGCCCTCCCTGACCCGGCGAGCCCCCATCCCTGTGCGCACTGCCCCCTTTGTGCTGGTCAGCCCTTTCCTCTGCCCCTTCGTGCTCAGCAGCCTCCTTCCCACCATGTGCTCTGTGCACACCCTCTTCTCTCCTCCTGGGATCCTCGTCCCTCCTGCCTCCACCTGCTCAGCTCCTGCCCAGCTCACGTGCCCCCTCCTCGGGGAGGCCTCCCTTCCAGGCCAGCCCCGTGGGAGCCCTCCCAGCCATAGCAGTTACAACTGCGTTTGCCTGCTGATGGATGAATGCCTCCCCCTCTGTCCTGCTCTGCTCCATGAGGCTGACTGGGGGTCTTATTTGCCATTGTATTCTTGGTGCCGCACACGGTGCATGGCACATAGCAGGGCGCACAATAAATAAAGACAAGGTGAACGAGCAGTCGACCTGGGTGGAGATGGCAGACCTGACGCCTTTCTCGGAGGCTGCTGGACCCCGCTGCCCTTTCCTCATGTCTGGGGCCTAAGTCTCCCCTCCTGTCTCCTCGCAGGAGTGCTGAGGCTGCTGGAACACGGGGAGGAGTACGTGTTCACCCTGCCCAGTGCCTACGCTCGCTCCATTCTCACCGTCCCCTGGGTGGAGCTGGGAGGAAAAGTCAGCATCAGCTGTGCCAAGACGGGCTACTCAGCCGCTGTGGTGTTCCACACGAAGCCTTTCTATGGAGGGAAGGTCCACAGGTAGGAGGCGGCCACCAGCCTTAGCTCATCACAGTGCCTGAGTTTCTTTTCTCCATCAGAAATTGGGTTCCAGGAGAGCCAGGGTGGCTCAACAGGTTAAGCGCTTGCTGTGCAGCCCTGCGGCCTGAGGATCGAATCCCGGCCCTGGCCTGTGCAGACCCACATCCTGAACTGGGGTGAGCTTCCCATGTGGAGGCCCTTGGTTCCACCACCAGCTCGAGGGGGCGTGCCCCCCGTGGGAGGCCCCCAGCCCAGTTCCGTGTGTGGCCCCCGCCCACCTGTGTGGAATGAAACCATGTTGAAAACTGGTGATGTACAGCTATGGAGACCGCTCTGGGCCCTCCCCCTTCTCTCTGTCTCTGTCTCTCTCTGTCTCTGTCAAAAACAATAAAATCTTAAAAGAAAAGAAAAGAAATCAGGTTCCAGCCATGGGAATAGTTGAAAATCAAGATAAAGTTGTTTACATCTTTTTCCCAAAGAGCTGCTTCGTTTTCCCCCTCACATAGCAGTTTTCTCGAACCCTCCCCTGAGTAGATTACTGTGAAATCCTTTGGTGATGTGCTGGCAAAACACACCCCAGAGAATGGCCGGCACTCTGCTACAATGAACTCGGTTCTGTCTGGGGCCGCAGCCTGTTTCCCTGCTCTGAAGCAATTCAGTCCACGCGGAAGCTGCCTGCGAGCTCCCCACTCAGCATGAAGTGCCCTGAATTGCGTGCCATCTGTGAGGTCAGGACTGGTTTTTTCTATTAGAGGCCGGGAAACTCAATCCTAAGAAACTAGAGGTGGTGTCTGCTGCTTGTGGATTCACAGCATTGGTTTCCTTGCTGCAGTTGTAAAATGTCCTTCTTCACTGCAGATCACTGTATAAGTAAGTGCCCATCTGCCCTTTTTCTTGGGAAGCGTCCTCTGTGACATTCACATGAGGATGTCACAGTGTGGCCTGGGGAAGCAGATGCCCTCGGTGGCCATTTTGCACCCAGACAGCAGCTTACAAGCTGACTGTGTGCGGTCCTCCAAGCTCCACGCACCTTCAAACCATATGGTAGCTTGACATCAGCTGTGGGGGGGCTACAAAGACTTTAGTGGATGCTACAAGCCAGGTGTTGTCCCTCCTGGAGTGCCGGTTGTTAGACCTTTACCAGCACACCACTGACCCGCTCTGTGCTGCCTGAAAGATGCCCGATGCCAGTGGAGAGCCTTTTCTTGCCACCTAGGAACTCTGGCCGGGCTCAGCTCAGGGAGAAAGCTTCTAAGCGTGTGTTTGAAAACTGATTTCAACCTGAGCTGGGCCATTAGGAAGAGAGGAGCTTGGCTACTTGGAGCAGGCTTCCCTGTTTCTGCTTGGTTCCTCTGTGTGCAGCAGGCCTCAAGGTAGAGAGGGAGCTGAAGCCGTGGAAAGAGCTGGAGGCTCAGGCTGGGCAGCCGAGGCCAGAGGCCCTGTTAGAACCAGCTGGAAGGTGAGCCATCCGAACCGCTGCTGTAGTCAGAAGGCATTGCTGCAACAGCGAGAAGCTAGGTTTTGCTCGCCTTCGTTCAGGGGAATGTGCGGATGCTGGGTGAACCTTTCTCTCCTTGTCCAGTGTGATCTCTGGTAGGCTTGTCAGTAGTCGTGTTTCATTCTCAGGCTGCTCTGAACTTGTTTAGGGACTGAAATGGTTTCCCTAAACTCTCATACTCTTTCAGTGGTTAAAATGTAGTGCTATTAGATGCTATTTCAGGATGGGGGAAAGAAAAGGGTATATTTAGTTTTATTTTTATTGAATTTACTGCTGGATTTCCACTCCATGATAACATCTTGCATAACCTTTGCCTGTTATCAAACTTAGAAATTAATATTGCTGCATTACTACTAACTAATCTGCAGGCTTTATTCAGTTCTTGCCAGCTTTTCCACTAGTGCCTTCTTTTTTGGTTCAAGGATATTAGTCACATTTTACGAGCTAATTTTTAAGCAAAACAGTTCAAAACAATTCTTCTTCCCCAGCTCCCCTCTAAAACACCTCTACATGTGCGTCTCCCTTTTGAAGTCAGTCTCCATGTTTTGATAATCTTGCAAAGCGTGTTCATTTGACACATTCATTCATTTAGGGTCACGGCAGAAGTGAAGCACAACCCAACCAACACCATTGTCTGCAAAGCGCACGGGGAGTGGAACGGCACCTTAGAGTTCACCTACAGCAACGGAGAAACCAAAGTCATCGACACGAGCACGTTGCCAGTGTGCCCTAAGAAGATCCGGCCCCTGGAGAAGCAGGGGCCCATGGAGTCCAGGTGGGGGTCGGGCTGCTCCTCGCCAGCTCAGTTGTCCTCGACGCTCAGCCCGGGGACAGAGACGACCTAGAAAGCTTCGCTCATAGAAATGGGCCAGGAATCATGTTCTTCTGGTTTGCTGAGATATTTGAATTTTTCACGGTGTCACATAGGCTCTTTGGTAGCACCTATAGGGTAGAGTGTGGAGATCGCCCTAGCAGACTTTTACTGCCCATTGTCAAAGGGTTTGTTAACTCAAGTGGTCTGTTTCTTAATTAAATGCAAAGTTAAGTACAGAGAGTCTCACAATCAAAGAACTGTGCAGTGAGACGATAAGATAGGGTTTTTTTACCTTGCTCAATTAGCAACATAATTAAAAAAAAATCAATGCTGGTAAGGGTGGGATCAAATTAGCGCTGTGCCTTGTGCTCACAGTAGGATGTATGTGGTTCAGCCTCATGGGTCAGTGGCTTTCAACTCATGAATTCACTTTAATCTTGTATTCTACTTCTGGGAATCAGTTCAAAAGGACTATTCTTAAATTCATAAGAAGGTCTTACATATAAAATTGAGTATATTTTAAAAAACTAAACAAACAAAAAAAACTCAAGCAGCTGCCTGTTCGACAAGAGGGAAATGGTTAGTTATGCAGCGTCCAATCAGTTAGCATGTGCACTCTATGTTGTGAACGTAGTGCACGTCAAGTGACGCTATATAGTGACACAGCAGGTTCTACTTGGAATAAGCCACTCTTATGTTTCAATCCACGAGGTCAGCAAACTATGGCCCATGGGCCAGATCTAGCCTGTGGCTGATATTTGTGAATTTCTGTAGGAACACAGACATGATCATTGGTTTGCATGTTGCTTATGGCGGCCTTCCTGCTACCATGGCAAGTAAGTAGTTGTGACCCAAGACCATATGGCCCAGTAAGCCTGAAACTGTTTAGTGCCTGGCCCTTCACAGAAAATGTTTGCCAACCCCCATTTTTATTAAAAGCGTATGTGACTCCTAGAAATATGATGTAGGATTAAAATGAAATTACAGGCAATTTTGTGATAGGCTTTGCCATTACAAGAATTTGTAACCTATACAACAGTGTATAAACAATACATTATAAGTGTGTTTAATAAAACCAGGGCCTCATTGCCCCTGGCACCTCTGCTTTGTTATAGGATTAGCACACTCTTTCTCATTCTTCTTTGTTTGGGGACAGAGAGTGTCAGCTTCTCTGTGTCCAAATGGAGGGCACGGACTATTACCCATCGGCTCTTTCAGCCCACCCTACTGGGCATAGTAGTAGGACAAGACAGTCTGTGATAGGACAGAAGGCCATCCCCTTGCCCACACTGCCTCTGATGAAGCTTTCCCAGAGTCAGGAACTCTGGCTCATATCATGGTGTGACTGTTGCTTCTGTTCTTTCAAGGATATAAAGTAGGTTAACTGCTCCTCATTAAGACTCTTTGCTCCCTCAGTTATCCCAGGGGGACTCAGAATTCAGCCTAAAGTGAGGGTGGAGTCTGGTACCAGAGTAAGATGAGGTGCTTGCTGCCTCTTTTTGTCCTACATAAGGCCACTCCTCACTTAATGACCTACTTGTTCAATGAGCATTCAGACTTACACCCAGTTCTCTAGCACGGGGAATCCCCTCTCTCAGTCTGTGTGAGTCTAGCAACCCCTTTTTCAGTGTGTTCATGCCACAGTCAGTATTCACTACATGAAGTGTTGGCAATCATGCAAGAGTACATATTTCATTTATATGTGTGGGGTGTGATATCTGTTGAAAAATACATACCCTATGGTGCCATGGCATAGCATAAGACATCTGCCTTTAAGCTCCTCGCTTAATGAGCTAGTCATAAGAACAGAACTCGGTGGTTAAGTGAGAAGTGCCTGTCTGCAGACTTGACTGGAACATGGAACTAGACTAGAGGGAAACGGAGCCCAGCCACCTTGTTTTCCATAGAGGAAACAGCCACGGGAGGTGAAGTGGCTGGTCCAGGGGCTCCCTTGCTGCTCTGAGCACCTGTGCTCACTCACCCTGCTGGGTCTTCCAGGCCTTGTCGGCAGAGGCGAAGGAGGGACCGTGTGCTTGGCTAGGAGGGTCAGTGGGTAGAACAGTGATCTCAGATGGCCTCCTTGGCAGGAACCACTGCTTCACTGGGCGGGAGTGAAGATACTTGTCTGCTCACACCTGTGCATTCGCTCATGATGCTCAGAATTTGGTCTGAGTAGGTGTTTTGCTTTGGCCAGAGCCCTCAGGGCCCCAGTAGTAAAGGCAGAGTCAGCACCCAGTGCTACCAGCCACAGCCTGGCTCAGCCACTCACCGGCCCTGTGACATGACCGCCCCTTCTCAGGAAGGGCTCCCCTTGGCTTCCCCTCTGCTTTTCTCCTGGCCTGCTCCCACCCTCCCCACCTGAAGGCTTCCTTACCTTTCCACTTTTTCTTTGGGCTTGAAGGTCAGAGCCTTCCCCAGATGAGCCCCCAGCACTGCCCCTCCACCCACTACCAGCAGATAGCACTTGTCATTGGGTCCCTCTGCATGTCCGGCCAGAGCGCTTCATCTGGGGCCCATTCCTGTCCCACCACCCCTTGTCCAGTGCTTGAAGGGGGGGGGGTGTCTCTGCCCTCTAAACTTGGGGCCCCTGTCTTGTAATGAGCTTTATCATGGGAGGTCCTACCCTTGAGAGCACCCCCTACCCTGGAGGCCCTTGCGTCCGGCCTTTGCCTCAGCACGAGATGTGTATTGAGAGTGTGGGTGATGAGAAATGCAGATTGCCCAGCACTCGGCCTCTCGGTTCCCTTCCCTTCCCTCGCCTCACTACTGTTCTGGCCATTCTTTCTTCCCCTGCGAGTCAGCTATCAGGGCACAATAGGAAGAGCAAAGACCATGAAGCTGGTTGGACCTGGCTTTATATCTCGTTCAGATCCACAAGTTTCTCCTGCTGTAAATCAGGAGCCAGAACATCACTCTCTGAGTCTCTGTACGGTGAGACTCAGGCAGGCCCAGTGGGCAGGTTGAGCTGACAGCATGAGCCTGACCCTTGTCAGTTCCTTGCTTCTGATGCCTGTTGGAAGGGACTGCTCATTGTCCCCACTTTGCTGGCAGAAGAGCCTGATCCTGCCAACACTCAAGCTTCCTGCTCTCATGGTCAGGGTTAAGGGCTGTGGGAGTGCTCCCAGGCCCAGGATCTAATTCATTGGATCACACGGTTCCAAACCCTGGCTTGGTCTGAGGCATTTAAGTGAGGAAGTGCATGGGTGATGGAGTCTTGCTCTCCCTCGAGTCTTCCTCACCCTCTAGAACAGAATGTGTGAATCAGAACAGTCCTGGGAAATTTCTGAGCAGGAAAGCCGTGCAATAGACAGGAGCGATCTAAGCCACCTTCTAGAATACAATGAGTGAATGTGGAAGAGAAGTCGATTTCCACGTAGATGTGGGGAGAGCACAGCCTGCCACATAAGCGCACATACTGGCTCCCCCTGGTCTGTAACTCCTAATACCAGTTCCCTGTGGGAAAGCAACCGTTGTTCACATTTACCAGATTGGTGGCCTGGAGCGAGTCACTTCACCTTAAGAGGGTTTTCTGGAAGTATCCAGCCATGCAACTGTTTTCATTCTATTGACAATGGCTGAATTTTTTCCATACAGCCCTCGTATGTGGATCAGTTTTTTGCCTCTTTAAAGTGAGGTGATAATATAGCACCTATCTCATCATTGAGTTGTTTTGATGATTAAATATATATATATATATATATATATATATATATATATATATATATATGTATGTATGTATGTAAAATGCTTACAGACATGGTAAATGCCATATAAGTGTCTGCTATTATTATTGTTTGTAGCAGTAGTATTGTTAGTAGTGCTTACGATTCTTCTATTACTAGATTCAATTCCTAGACACTGAAAGGCCTGCTGCTCAGGACAAGAAGGAAGTGGACACAGCACCGACCTGGGGCCTGGTAGCCCTGGGTGCGGGACCTGGGTCTCTGAGGCGCCTGGCATGAGTTGCGCCTACAGATGGCCTGCCCAGATGCTCCCTTCCCTGCACTGCCTCTCCCGTCCTCGAACCTGCTGTCCTTGCCTGACCCTTTACTCTCGTCCGTGCGTCCCCAGGAACCTCTGGCGAGAGGTGACCCGGTACCTGCGGCTGGGGGACATAGACGCTGCCACTGAGCAGAAGCGGTGCCTGGAGGAGAAGCAGCGGGTGGAGGAGCGGAAGCGGGACAGCCTCCGCACCCCATGGCAGCCCAAGTATTTCACGCAGGAGGTAACTCCGCCATCCATCATCGGGCCTGGTCTTGATGACCGGCGGGTGGCTTTGTCTGGCTCAGGCAGCAGTTTGGATGAATGAGGGCTGGGCAGGGGAGGCCCTAGGGAGGTTCGAAGAAGCTTGGCTCTGGCCCCAGCTTTGGGCCAGGCTTTACTTCTTGGGGGCAGAACTGAGCACCCGCCACTGCCCCTCTGGTAGCCTCCCTCCCAGAAGTCTCTTAGTCTTCCAACGAGGCAAGGAAGAGGATTGCAGACCTGGATGCTGTCCTACTTAGAGAAACAAACACCACACAAAATCCCCACTGTTCACACCCCCTGCTGCTGTATCAATAGCAGCAAGTCAGTCGTGAAGCAGCCCTCACTCCATCTCCACCCTGGATGGGCTGGAACCTTCGTAATGGAGAGCTGCCCTTTCGGAGCTTTGCCTCCTGTGGGCCAAGTGGGGTGCTTGTGCTGGGACAGGACTGTGAGTCCTCTGCCTACAGTGCTGCTGCTCCCACCCAGGGGAGTGACACTGGAAGGCAAAAACAACACCCACAGGGCAAGTGGACAAGGCTCTGAGTGCCCAG
Source organism: Craseonycteris thonglongyai (assembly GCA_004027555.1). Lineage (NCBI taxonomy): Eukaryota > Metazoa > Chordata > Mammalia > Chiroptera > Craseonycteridae > Craseonycteris > Craseonycteris thonglongyai. Next base: position 6,937 of record PVKE010006951.1, on the reverse strand, counting down.
CACAGGCCCTTATGCTCTTGAGGTGGTTTGTGGAGCAATTGGGAAGTGTTCTGAGAATGGAATTAGAAATAATGGGAGTTAGGAACCTCAGTGTGGAAGGCAGGCCCTCCAGAGCCTGGCGGCATCAATGAGAGAAACAGGCCGTGAGGACTCGGGCAGATGCTACTTCCAAAGCAGAGCGGGGGTGTACTTACTTCCAGGTAGTTACTAACTGATTGTCCAGATCTTCAGGAGAAGCCAGAAATCTGGGTTTTTATGAGAAATCTAATAGTCCCCTGGTGTGAAGTAATCTTAAAAAGTTCAACAATGGAACATCATCAAGATGGTAGCTTAAGAGGAGACTTACGAAACCTCCCCCAGAAAATATAGTACAGTGAATTGAACAACTAAAATTTGACCAGGGAATCCCTAAGCAACAAACAGCCTCAGGTGAGAGACCCATTCAGTGCAGGAAAATACTTCAAGGCCTGAGAAATGGAAGCGAGTGAGAGAGAAGGAAAGGGAGAAGTGCAGAGACCCTACAGAGTGTGACTGGAGACCTACCCAGTGACTGACAGAGGAGAGACGGAGGTAGGAGTGTGAAAGCATGGGTCGAGGAGAAGAGTGACTTGACTCGGCAGCTTGGAGGCTGAGAATGGACAAAAGCAGAGGTGCAGGTGACCAGAGTAAGGCCTGAGTAGCTGGAACATAGGGCTGCGAGCAGGAGTGTAGGGCCTGAGGTTGGAGCATGGAGCAGGCAGCCAAAGTATGGAGCTGGTGGCTGAGTACAGAACAAATGGCTGCAGCATGGCACTGATGGCCAGGATGCAGTGTGACCCTGGACAAGGAAGGGCCTCAGCTGGAGTGCTCTGTAACCTTGGATGCAGAGTCTTGCTGCTTCCCCTTGCTCTCTCCCAAGGCTTGCACCCCCTCTTCCCCCACTCTCCCAGCTCAACCCAGAGCCTGCATTCAGTCAGCTGCAGCCAGAAAGCTACCATTACCCTGTGACACAAATAGACCACCTTTTACAACAAATCTCACTCCTACCTTTTCTGCTGAAACCAGCAGAGGGATCCAGGAACATTGTGAAGCACAGGCATGGCAGCTTCTGACTGCAGTGGGATCTCAGAGGATTAGAACACTATTGCCTACCATGTCTTCCCAAAGAGAAGGCTCACAGAGACCAAGGCGACTGAGTCAAAGAAGAGAAGCCAACCTTCTAGGAGGTCTCCCACTGTGAGAAAACCAAATAACCAAGAAAATATTATAAGGCACTGCAGTGACACCAGCTGGGAAGTGGAAAGAAAGACCACTTCATATCTACCAGGGGAAAAGTCCTTATACCCAGGAAGAGAAACACTCCCAACAGCAATGAGTACCCTAGGGAACAAGGCTGCTCAGAAAGAAAATGAAAAGCTTCCAGAGGAACTTAGAGATACAGAAATATATGAGCTAAATGACACAGAATTCAAGAATGCAATTCTGAAAACAAAGAGATCAAAGAAAGGCAGCTAAACACAGAAAACAGCTAAATGTTCTCAGAAAGGAAATCTGCGAGCAAAAGGAGTACTTTAACAAAGAAATTGAAACTATAAAAAAGAACCAAATAGGAATTCTGAAGGTAAACAATACAGTAAAAGAAGTGAAAAATGAAATAGCATAAGCAGTAGAGCCAACCAGATGGAGGAAAGAGTGAAATCGAAGACAGAAGTTTGGAAATGTCACGGAAGAAGAGAGAAACCTGCGAGTTAAAAGAAATGAAAGATCTCTACAAGAAGTATGTGATTCCAATAGAAAGAGTAATGTAAGAATAATAGGTATTCTTGAGGGAGCAGAGGACAGAATGTATGTGCACAGAGAATTTGCTCAAACATACAGTAGACAAGAACTTTCTGAATCTATGGAAAGAACCAGGACCTCAAATTCAAAAAGGAAACAGCACCCTTAGCTACTTGAATTCTAGCAGACCTTCTCCAGGGCACAATATACTGAAGATTTCAAAGGTCAAAGACAAAGAAAGAATTCTCAAGGCAGCCAGGGAAAGAGTACCATAGCCTATAAAGGAAAGCTCATCATACTGTCATTAGATTTCTCAACAGAAACTCTGCACATCAAGCGGGAGTGGAATCAAGTATTCAAAATATTGGAGGAGAGAAATTACCAGCTAAGGATAATCTATCTAGTAAGAGACACATATCCTTAAATATAAAGGAGGAGTAAAGACTTTTTCATACATACAGAAGCTGAAGGAATTTTCTGGCAAAAGGCCAGCATTTCAAGAAATACTGAAGGAGACTATTGGACCTGAAACAAAAAGTAAAAATAAATAGGGACAACAAAAACATAAAAGGGGAGGAAATAAAGGTTTAAACTTCCCAAGAGAATAGAGATAAGAAGCATGCATAAGAAAAGTGACCATTGTATACATGAAACTTTCTTTTATATAAACTTCATGGTAATCAGTCAAAAATATTTTAGAGGGGTGCCAAGATAGCTCAGTGGTTGAACACTTGCCTTGCAATTGCAAGGTCTGGATTTCGATTCCTGGCCCCAGCCTGTGTAAACCCATATGCTGGCTGAACTGTGACACAACTGGTAACCACTGGGATGGTTTGACGATGAAGGTTCTTACCTCCCATGTGGGGAGGCCCCAGTTCAGTTCCCACACTGTGCAGCCCCACATCCACCTATGTAGAATGAAGCCATGTCACAACTAATGATGTACAACTATGGTGACTGCTCTGAGCCCTCCCCCTTCTCTCTCTCTCTTTCTCTCACCTCTCAAACAATAAACATATAAATCTTTTTTAAAATGTTTAGAACTGAGACACATAACAAGAAAAAAAAAAGAGGAAACAGAGGAAGAAATCATAAAATACCACCAAACTAAAATAACTGACAGAAAGACGAAAGCAAAGAAGCAATCGAAACAAAGAGCTACCAGAAAACAGAAGATAAAATGGCCATAGGAAATCCTCATATATTAATCATCACCTTAAATGTAAATGGACTGAACCACCAATAAAATGACATAGAGTAGCAAACTGGATTAAAGAACAAAAACCAACTTTATGTTGCCTACAAGAGACGCACCTCATCAGCCATAAGAAAAAATACAGACTCAAAGTGAAAGGGTAGAAAATAATACTTCAAGCAAATGGCATTCAGAGAAAATCAGGTGTAGCTGACTTTTATCTGATGAAACAGACTTCAGAATGAAAAGGTAATAAGGGACAAAGATGGACATAGGGACAAAGGGACAAAGATGGGATAATATATGATGCTTAGTAATACATATGCCCCAAGCAGGAAGCACCAAAATTTACAAAGGAACTACTAACAGAACTAGAAGTAGAAACTGACAAAAACACAATTATAGTAGGGGACCTAAACACCCCCTTGACAGCCATGAACAGATTATCCAAACAGAAAATAAATAAGAAAATATCAGCTTTAAATTATACATTACAGCAATTGGACATAGTTGACATTTACAGGATACTTCATCCTGTAACACATGACTATACATTTTTTTCTGGTGCACATGGAACATTCTCAAAGTAAGACCATATGGTGGGTCATAAAACTAGCCTAAGCAAATTTAAGAAGATTGAAATCTAGGGATGCTGGGATAGCACAATATGTTTAATGCTTGCCTCGCAACTGCAAGGTGCAGAGATTGAATTCCAGTCCCAACCTGTGCAAACCCATATGCTGAACTATGGTGCAACTGGTAACTAAGATGGAGGAGAAGGTTCTCATCTCCCATGTGGGAGACCCCCAGTTCAGTTCCTGCCCCATGCATTCCCACATCCACCTGTGTGGAATGAAACTATGTCACAAGTGATGATGTGCAATTATGGAGATTGCTCTGGGCTCTCCCTTCCCTCCCTCTGTCTCTGTCTCTGTCTCTTCTCCTCTCTCTTTCTCTTTCTCTCACCTCTCAAGTAATAAAATAAATCTTGAAAGAAATAAAAATACATAGAAACCAATGATGAAAACACAACATATCAAAATTACTGGGTTGCAGTGAATGCAGTAATAAAAGGGGAATTTATATCAATAAGTCTATCTCAAGAAAAATCACAAGTAAAAAACCTAACATTACATTTTATACATTTTTTTAAATTGGTTTTGACAGAGAGAGAGGGAGAGAGAGAGAGAGAGAGAGATACAGAGACAGAGAGAGAACTGAATTGGGGGAGCTCCCCAGTTCAGCATATGGGTCCGCATGGGCCGGGGCCAGGATTCGATCCTCGGTCCCCGGCACTGCAAAGTGAGAGCTTAACCCACTGAGCCATCCTGGCTTCCCAAACATTTTAAAGAACTAGAAAAAGAAGAACAAAAAAAGCTTGAAGTCAGCTGAAGGAAGGAAATAATAAAAATTAGAGCAGAACTAAATGAAATAGAGAACAGAAAAACAATAGAAAAAGTTAATGCAACAAAGAGAAGGTTCTTCAAAAAAATTAATAAAATTGACAGACCACTGGCTAGGTTCATTAGGGGAAAAAGAAAAGACACAAATAATCAAAATTATAAATTAAAGAGGAGAAATTACAACTGATAACACAGAAATACAAAGGATCATATGAGAATACTATGAAGGACTGTTTGACACCAACTTTAGCAACCTAGGAGAAATGGATAAGTTTCTAGAAACATATCATCTACCTAGACTGAACCAAGAACAACTGGGGTATCTAAATAGACCAGTCAACAGTAAGGAAATTGAAACAATCACCCAAAACTCCTAAAAAGCAAAAGTCCAGGAGCAGACAGTCTGACGAGTTTACCAGGCATTCAAAGAGGAATTAATACCTATCCTCCTCAAACGCTTTAAAAAAACTGAAGAAGAGGCAATACTTCCTAACTCATTCTACGAGGCAACATTACCCTACTACCAAAGACTGGTAAGGACATCACAAAACAAAACAAAACAACAAAAACTATAGACCAATATCTCTGATGAACACTGATGCAAAAATCCTAAACAAAATACTAGCATATAGAATACAACAATGCGTTAGATTATACATCATGATCAAGTGGGATTCATCCCAGGGGCATAAGGATGGTTCAGCATATACAAATCGATCTATCTGCTACACCACATAAACAAATAAAGATAAAAACCATATGATTATATCCATTGATACAGAAAAAGCATTTGACAAGATACAAAATCCATTTATGACCAAAACACTTAATAAAATGGGTATAGAAGGAAAGAACCTCAACATCATAAAGGCTATAGATGACAAACCCTCAGTGAATGTCATACTGAATGGGGAAGAATTGAACTGAAACCTTTTCTTCTAAAATCAGGAACAAGACAGGGATGACCCCTGTCACCACTGCTATTCACCCTAGTGCTGGATGTTCTAGCCAGAACAATCAGGCAGGAGAAAGAAATAAAAGACATCCAAATTGGGAATGAAGAAGTTAAACTGTCTCTTTTTAGCAGATGACATGATTTTTTAATAGAAAATCCTAAAGACTCCACTAAAATAAAAAAGAAAAAAAACTATTAGAATTAATAAACAAATACAGTAAAGTTACAGTATACAAAAATCCATTGCATTTTTATATACCCACAATGAAATTTCAGAAAAAGAAATGAGAAAAACATACCTGTTGCAATTACAACAAAATGAATAAAATACCTAGTAACTAACTTAACAAGGAATATGAAGGACTTATACACAGAAAACTATAAGACACTTATAAAAGAAATTGAAGACAATACAAAGAAATGGAAAGATATTTCATGTTCATGGATTGGAAGAATCAACCTAGTTAATATGGCCATATTACCATTAGCAATATACAGGTTGAATGCAATTCTTATCAAAATTCCACAGAAATTCTTTTGAGAAATAGATTTAAAAAATCATCAGGGGGAAGTCAGGATGGCTCAGTGAACTAAGCACTTGCTTTGCAGCTCTGGAGATTGAGGATCGAACCCCGGTCCCAGCCTGTCATGGACCCATATGCTGAACTGGGGTGTGCTTCCCATGTGGGAGGCCCCCTGTTCCCTCCTGGTTCTGCCCCTGGATTGAGGGGGCATGCTTCCTATGCGGGAAGCCCCCAACCCAGTTTCTGCTGTATGCGCCACCACCCCCCAGGCCCACCTGTATGGAACAAAGCTATGTCGAAAACTGATGATGTACAACTATAGAGACTGCTCTGTCCCCCCCCCACTTCTATCTGTCTATCTCTGTCAAAAAGAATAAAATAAATCTTGAAAAAAAAAATTATCAGATTTGTATGGAACCACAGAAAACTCTGAATCACGAAAGCAATTCTATGAAAAAAGAATAAGGCTGGAGGCATCACTCACCCTGACTTCAGTCTATACTACAAAGTGTCAGTCATCAAAACAGCTTGGTACTGGCAGAAAAATAGACATGTAGACCAAAATCAAAACAGAATTGAAAACCCAGAAATAAACCCACAAATATAAATATATGGACAGATAATTTTTGACACAGGAGCGAAAAATGTAATGGAGAAAAGAAAGCCTCTTCACTAAATGGTGGTAGAAAAATTGGAAAATCACATGCAAAATAATAAAACTGAACTGTGATCTGTCACCATATACCAAACTTAGGATGGATTAAGGACCTCCACATAAGACTCAAAACCGTCAACTATATGAAGAAATGTTGGTACTAAACTTACCGTATTTTACAGTGTATAAGACGACTTTTGAAACGAAAAAAAGTCAACCGAAAATCAGGGGTCGTCTTATACGCCGATTATATCCCGAAAATCGTCTGGATATGCCGCTAAACGAATTTTCCAACTCGATCCCGCACCAATCACTGCAAGGCTGCTCGGACCGCCTCTCTAACTCAGCCAATCCAAGCAGGCTTTTTATGCATGCAAATTATACATGTTCTGTACCCGAAGCTACACTGTGTTCTAGTAAAAAGCCTGCTCAGATTGGCCAGAGTCA